>VCJN01002741.1:0-147579 GCA_006384855.1 Tetraselmis striata
TCAGTCGCACACGTACACTGTTCCACACAGTTTTGGCCCCTACATATATCCCCATGCTCAACATGGCCACTTGCTGTCACTCACCGCCGGAGTTCAGGCGCTGTCCATGGTGGCAGTCTGGGTGGTTGCTTCGCCCCATGTCACCTTCTTGTTTCGGCTGGAGGTGGAGTCGCGGTCAGCAGTGGCCCAGCGCGTCAGTATCAGCAAGGCCGGCAGTCAACTCCCTGATGCGAGGTGCTGGAAGTGGTCACAACACGTGCTTGAACTCACCAACCAACAGCATTGCCGCCGGAAAGCGTCCCGATGTTCGCCACAATGATCCCCCTGCTGGAGGCTGGCTGACTAGTCTGCTTGCACGGAGGCCACACATCAGTGTGCGGTTCTCTCATGGGCCAATGAGGAACTCGATCCAGATACGAATGATGGGACGCATGCGGGGGGCCCAGGTATGGCCATATGGTCAGCGGAGTGCAGAAAATAGGAATCCAGGGACAGCGCACCTGGATGGTGTACGTCTGCCCTGGGGCGTAGGCAGTCACAGGCGAGCCGTTTGAATCCGTGAATGTGATGGTGATTTCACTGTTTGGAGAGAAAAGCAGCCAGGGACGGGATCAGCCTTGCTGTGGACATCAAAAAATCCCTGGGTTTCCCGCCCCGCTGGGACAGCTTGGATAATGGGAGCGCGTGTGTGCATGGCTGCACTTACTCATCTGGAACGGGAGGTCCATGACCGCCAAGGCCAGTGGTGGGTACGGTGCACCCCGTGTAGCGCGCTGGGAAACCGTGTGCGGTGGCAATCAGAGCCAGCAACACGCCGACACAGACAGCAGGCGGGAGTCGCGTGGTCGCCATCTTTGCACCTGCAAGGGCACGGCAGCTGACGCCTGAGGGTTGTGCAGACAGAAAAACGCCGTGGCATGGTCTGCTACCAATAGTAGGGAGCCTGACACCCGAGAACCAGGCCCCTACTCCCTTAGCCTCTGGTGCCAGATATCACGGAAAGCGACGGCGTGACAGGATGCACCATATTTTTAAAATACACTACCCCCTAGACTTGTATCTCTGCGACTTTAGGACCTTAGAAAGATGCCGGCGTCTGTATGTAGTCGGTATTGCTGCAGTCACGTTGCTATCCAGCGGCCAGCATGAGCTACGTCCGTACAATTGCCTTCAGACGCTGCTACTCCGGCATCGCTTGGGGGGTGCTGAGCCAGTGCGACAGGGACTAAATTGCGCATGATACTGAAGCCATCGTGCAACTCGGTGTTGGCATACTGATATACCGCCAACTCGTAAGGGATAGAGCGCACTCCATACACCGCACCCCGTATGAGTACCCCGCCGTGTTCACGAGGACGGCCCTGCCGCGAAATAGTGCCGAGTCGCGTATCGACGAATGGTTATGACGGGCCGATGGGTGATGCGTCACATTCCTGGAGACTAACAGGAGATTTGCACGCCTGAAATCCTTTACAATACCGATTAAAGTGAACGCAGTGCCGCATGTCGCTGGCGGCTCCTATCAGTAGCGTGCTCGTCAAGTGTTTTGCCGGTCCATCGGCCACCGAACACACCAAGGGGGCAAACCTCAGATACACCACCACCCAAAAGCACGCGAACAGCTGCAAATGCACCGGCGAGGTCACTCTTTATGTGCTGCCCCCGATGTTCCCGACTCCGCATCCGTAGCGCTAACGGCGGCGCCAGTACTTGACCAACGACTATTGTACCGGCTTAGCGCACAGGTACGCCGGTTCGGCGGGCATACTAATTGGCGTACTCGCGCGACTATAGCCGTCGACTAGCGACTACTTCCATCGCAATTGCGGACTTCGGACGAACCCGTATAGTGTACGCTAGTCGAGGACGGGAAGAACGCCGCAGTCACACAGCAGTGGATCCGTGGTCTTCGATCCATGGCCGGGCCCTCGAGATATCAGCTTCCCCCGGCCTCACGCAGCGCCCGCTGTTCTTTCCCTTGTTTGAATTATTTTGGTGATGGGAGCAGCGAGAGACGTGTTCGCCCTCACCGCACGTGCGTACGTAGCCAACGATTCGAAGGGCGGCAGATGACGTGAGAGAGCAGACGAAGATAAAAGTGGGTGGGGCCTGGGCGGATGTCGACTGCGGGACTGGGTGTGTATGTGTACTGCCGGCGGCGGGGAGTTGGCGATTTATCTGTCACCCGATCTATGTGCTTACAGTGTTGTTCAGATACAGTATTCGCAGGAACAAAACCGTCAGAGCAGCAGCTAACAGTTGCGCTGTCGGGGTGCTTGCGGGGCCGCCGGGCAACGTCCTACGAGTGGCAGCAACTCGATCAACTGCGACCTCGAGCACTGAGCTGCTCACCCTGCCTGGATATGCGATACGTGCACGGTGATAAGGATGTCTCTCAACGCCCGCGGCTCGCGGGAGGCTCCGCGTCCTGCCGTGGTGGGATCAAGTGGGTGTGCGACTGGAGCGCGTCGCGCTGCACGAGCTACCTGCTATCGCCTCGCCAATGCTGCGAGCGAACTTGCGCTTACGAAGCGCATGGACGACGGAGGGTGGCGTGTCAGAAACTTACTTGATGGCTGGGCAGGATTACGCGAGGGGGGAGGTGTAGCAGTCGGGGGTGCGGGGCGTGGGATTGGAAGTGCCAGCTGTTGCGGCTTGGCACTCGACTTTACGCGACCCGTGCCATTGAGGTGCCATACCATTTCCACCGGGGTGATTAGCTGAAAAATTTCCTGGGGGGGGGGGGGCTATACCTATGCCGGGGGTGATGGGGGGTGTTCCAGCGCAGCCGTAGCGACAACTCAGCGTACGGGTACTAATTCGACCAATACACCAATAACCAGTAATAAAGTACCAATAACGCCCCTGTACATGCATGCCGCCACAATAGGTACGGGTACTAATTCGTGTACTAATTCACCCCAGCGAGGGCTGACAGGCCGCTATTTCGGCGATTTTTTAGTACGGGTACTAATTCGTGTACTAATTCGCCGAATTACCTGGCATTGGCCAATCATCGCGCGCCAAGGATATAAAATGGAAGCCCGCCGTACAGTTCAGACCGTGGGATGCTGAATTAGTTTATACGGATCTTGGCAGCGCGCTCAGCTGCCGTCAGATCCCGCCCCGAACCTGACCGAAGCAGCGCCCTTGAGGGGGCAGTACCAGTAGGCAAGCACCTGGGAGGTGGATTTGTTACAGGGTACTGCCTTTTTGTAATTCACACCAGTAGGCAAGACGAGTTCTGAGCATCTATTGGGCGTCCACTTTCACATAGTGTGGTTTAGGAGACAATCCCCCCCCAGATTTGCCCCCCCCCCCCCCCCCCCAAGTCAGTTAGACCATCACCCGATTCCTTGTTTAGGGCACTTGCGCACGCAATAATGATGCAACTCCAACCATGCATGCTTATTTTATTGAGAGAGATGCTATGGTGCAACAGCAATAATGGTAGTAGGGCAATGCAATGTGCAAAAATGGCACATGTGGCGTTGGGCCATGTGCAGAAGCCCTTCAGGGGGTCAAGACATTGGGTGGGGGGAGGGTCTTTTGGCCCTTTTACTTACATGGACTTGAAGGGGATGTCTATGCCACTTAAGTCTCCGCCCTGGGACGCTTCCTAGACACTCCGGTGGCCATGTTGGCCTTGTGTGCGGCTGCCTGCGCCGCATGCGTTGCAATGGCGGCCCTAACATGTGACATCCTGATCCTACTTCTGACAGGATACTTCACACCCTCACCCCTGCACTTGTCACACAACGGCAGGATAGTGCTGAAGGGAATGCCTTCTTCAACAGTGGCCTCTAAATCACCAACACATTGAGAGCACAAGGAGGGGTTTGACCAAGATGCAACCTGGGGAGTCCGGCCACGCTTGGAGTAAAACTGTGGCTCCACATGCATATGGCACTCCGGATCCTGGGCAGTGTAAGTGGAAGATGTCGTGGAAGGGATGCTCCTCAGGGAGTGGTTGGCCACCACACACATAGTCTTGGCTGGCAATAGCATCCTGCAAAACATCCTTTGCAATGCGCCTGCAAGCTGCGATGTCTGCTCTGTTGGGTGGCTGTTCCTCACTGGTATGTGACGGCTGCATCGTGCTGGGTGCCCTCAGCGAGAAAATGACGCGAGGTTTGGCACACTCCTTGCACTGCACAGTGCCCCTGGCCAGTTGGAAATGGAAGGGTGCGCCTCCGGGTGTAGAAATATCCAGGCAGTTATCAGGCATCTCTGGTTGGGCTGTACCAACTCTGCCGCCCCGGCCTGTGCGGCCACCTCTGCTCCCACGACCTCCTCTTCGGCCTCTGCCTCCACGGCCACCAGGTGACTCATGGAATGATGCCTCCTTTGCTTTCTGCTTGGCAACCATGGAGGGTTGATGTTCTATCGTGAAGGGTTGGAGGCTGCAATCCTCAAAGGACATGTAGCTGAGCTTGTCGCTCTGCCCACCTTCAGAAGCGGCCTTGGGGACAAGGGCTGGCATGCGCATCTTCTGCACTTGATTTACCATTGTACGCGAATTGTAATAATTTTGGCTCGGTCCATTTTTTGGGGACGGCATCTGAGGAAAACGGAAAATGTCGCCGCAATTGTAGGCGCGGCTTTAAGGCTTTGCATAGGTGTACGTACTACGTGATATCGTTGCGTAATATTCGGAAAGACGTCGGCGTGTAGATTGTCTTGTCGACGATCAATTTCACGGGCACCCCGGCGGTCCTCTTCCACAGTCCCGCCCACTCACCCCCAGCGCCATTGCCGTCCCAGGGGCTGCTCGCATTCTAATTCGCAAGGCTCCTCTGGCGACCTTGCTGCTTATCTATTTCATTACATGCATGCCAATACTGAGCGCGCGTGGGATATACTACAGAGTCTTGAACCGGTGTTTGGTCCCGAAACGGCTACACGCAGGAGGCGTTTGCTGACTATATTTACCACCCGCTCCTTGGCTTTGGTTCCGGCGGTCCCACCCATCACTCCGATTCCTTCGCACATGACAGCGGTGCACAGCAAGCTAGCCTTGGTACAAAGGGCCATGCCTCTCCAGCAGAGGCTCCCCCGTCATGGCAGCGAGCGGGGCATCGTCTTTTCATCTCCAGCTCCCCAGTCTATCTATGGGTCTCCGCCTAAGCTAGGGCCGCAATAACCACCTCCCATGTCCGGAGGTGGTACTCTACCGCCCGCATTTCGCACGCGTCTTTCCGGGAACAGTCCCATAGGGCCAGCAGAACCGTCGCAGAAATCAGAAAGACCGAGCCCTGAGTGGCTACTGCAAGGTAAAGATGACAGAGTGGGAGTCGTGTACCACTTTACTTTCGTGTAGCGAAGTAAAGGCTGACACCGTGAACTTCAGCCATAAGCGGCATTACCTCCATCCCTCCGGGGGCACGAAGGTGGGTGTCGCTATATACCTTGTGTGCCTTTCACGGGTCCTCGCCCAATGCAAGCCAAAGTCACGTGTGTGTAAGGATTGTTTTCTGCGTTCTCGCACGGTTGCAGGAGTCAATCCGCTTGCCGAGCGCGACTTCGAGCTCTTCTTTTGTAATTGTCAGAAATATGCTGACAGCAATAATTACGCAGGGGCACCCTATGAGTGACGCCAGAGTTGACCTTCGGCTACGGTAGCCCCCGCTCTCTGTAATCTACCAGCTAGCCATGCTCCATCAGTGATTCGCGGCTACTGCCTGTGAGTATTGGCCGCCGGCACTGACATCAACATCAAACACGCATGCATTAGCAGGGTGACTTGATTACATCGACGTATTCACTGCACAGCTATTCCGGCATCACATGTTGCAGATCGGATCCGTGCTAGTGTCGCAAATGGGCGGCACCGGATCGTCCGACAGATGCAGAGCCAAGTTTAGCTACACATCCCGTATCACGTTTGGGGTTTCCGGCAGAGCACGGCGCTCTCGGCAGTCACTGACGCCCGCATCCAACGTCCGCTCAACATCCGGGCCATGAACCGGCCACCGCGCTTCTAGAGAAGCAATGCTGCGATCGTCCCAAGGCACGTCATGAGCGCCGTGGAGATTAGAATGTGGGGTGCCGCCGAGTCGTCGCCATCAGGGGTGGAGGTGGGCGTAGGGGTAGGGCTATCCGGGGCCAGAGTGGGGGCAGGCGTGGGGGCCGGGGTGGTTTCGGGATTGGGGGTGGGCTCGTCACCGCCGTCGGTGGTGGGGGTCGGCGTGGGCGCAGGGGTGGGCTCATCACCGTCTGTGGTGGGGGTGGGCGTAGGGGTGGGCTCATCACCGCCGGCGGTTGCAGTGGGCGTAGGCGTGGGCACATCGACCTCAGGGGTGGCGGTAGGTGTGGCACCGGGGGCGGGTGAGGGTGTTGCCGCTGGCGTGGGAGCAGGTGTTGCGGCTGGCGTGGAAGCAGGTGTTGCGGCTGGCGTGGGAGCAGGTGTTGCCGCTGGGGTGGGGGCAGGTGTTGCCGCTGGCGTGGGAGCAGGTGTTGCGGCTGGCGTGGGAGCAGGTGTTGCGGCTGGCGTGGGAGCAGGTGTTGCCACTGGGGTGGGGGCGGGTGTTGCCAGTGGGGTGGGGGCGGGTGTGCCGGGTGCAGTGCCACCACCGGAAATGGAGGTGAAAGCTTGCCGGTAATTCTGCGCCGAACCGCTCGCAAAGTTGGTTCCCAGCTCCAGGGTGTCGTCTGCAGTTGTGAGGCACGTATGTCAGTTGCATACGTACACTGCTCCACACAGTTTTGGCCCCTACGTACATCCCCATCCTCACATGGCCACTGCAGTCACTCACCGCCGGAGTCAGGCGCTGTCCATGTGGCAGTATGGGTGGTTGCTTCGCCCCATGTCACCTTGTTATCGCTGGAGGACGGAGTTGCGGTCAGCAGTGCGCAGCGCGTCAGTATCCACAAGACAGGCAGACAACTCCCCGATGCGAGGTGCTGGAAGTGGTCACAACACGTGCTTGGACTCACCAATCGTCAGAATTGCCGCCGGAGAACGTCCCGATGTTCGCCACAATGATCCCCATGCTGGAGGCTGGCTGACTAGTCTGCTTGCACGGAGGCCACACTCAGTGTGCGGTTATCTCATGGGCCAATGAGGAACTCGATCCAGATACGAATGATGGGACGCATGCGGGGGCCCAGGTATGGCCATATGGTCAGCGGAGTGCAGAAAATAGGAATCCAGGGACAGCGTACCTGGATGGTGTACGTCTGCCCTGGGGCGTAGGCAGTCACAGGCGAGCCGTTTGAATCCGTGAATGTGATGGTGATTTCACTGTTTGGAGAAAAAAGCAGCCAGGGACGGGATCAGCCTTGCTGTGGACATCAAAAAATCCCTGGGTTTCCCGCCTCGCTGGGACAGCTTGGGTAATTGGAGAGTGCGGGTGCATGGCTGCACTTACTCATCTGGAACGGGAGGTCCGTGACCGTCAAAGCCGGTGGTGGGCACTGTACATCCGTCGTAGTAAGATGGGCGACCGTGTGCGGCGGCAATCAGAGCCAGCAACACGCCGACACAGACAGCAGGCGAGAGTCGCGTGGTCGCCATTTGTGCACCTGCCAGGGCACAGCAGCTGACGCCTGAGGGTTGTGCAGACAGCAAAACGCCGTGGCATGGGCTGCTACCAATTTTAGGGAGCCTGATACCCGAGAACCAGGCCCGTGCTCGCTTAGCCTCTGGTGCCAGATATCACGGAAAGCGACGGCGTGACAGGATACACCATATTTTTAAAATACACTACCCCCTAGACTTGTATATCTGCGGCGTTAGGCCCTTAGACAGCTGTCGCTGTCTGTGTGTAGTCGCTATTGCTGTAGTCACGTTGCTATCCAGCGACCGGCATGAGCTACGTCCGTACAATTGCCTTCAGACGCTGCTGTTCCGGCATCGCTTGGGGGGTGCTGAGCCAGTGCGACAGGGACTAAATTGCGCATGATACTGAAGCTATCGTGCTACTCGGTGTTGGTATACTGATACACCGCCAACTCGTAAGGGATAGAGCGCACCCCTTACACCGTAGCCCGCATGACGTATGAGTACCCGCCGTGTTCACTAGGACGGCCCAGCCGCGAGATAGTGCCGAGTCGCGTATCGAAAAAGTTATTACGGGCCGATGGGTGCTTCACATTCCTGGAGACTAACAGGAGATTTGCACACCTGAAATCTTTTACAATACCGATCAAAGTTCGCAGTGTGTCGCTGGCGGCTCCTATCCGTAGCGTGCTCGTCAAGTGTTCCTTATTGCCGGTCCATCGGCGAGCGGACGAATCTCAGGCGGCAAACCTCAGTCACACCACCACCCAAAAGCACGCCAACAGCTACTAGTGCACCCGCAAGCTCACTCTTTATGCGCTGCCCCCGATGTGCCCGACTCGGCATCCGTAGCGCTAACGGCGGTACCAGTACTTGACCAACGACTGATGCACCGGCGTGGCGCACAGGTACGCCGGTTCGGCGGACGTACTAATTGGCGTACTCGCGCGAGCCGTCGGCTACTTCCATCGCAATTGCGGCCTTCGGACGCACCCGCACAGTGTACGCTAATCGAGGACGGGAAGAACGTCGCAACCAGACAGCAATGAATCCGTGGTCTTCGATCCAAGGCCGAGCTCTCGAGATATCAGCACCCCGCGACCTCACGCAGCGCCCGCCGTGCTTCCCCTTGTTTGAATTATTTTGGTGTTGGGAGCAGCGAGAGACGTGTTCGCCCTCACCGCACGTACGTAAGTTGCCAACGAATCGAAGGTCGGTAGATCACGTCAGAGAGCAGAAGAAGACTGAAGTGGGTGGCGCCTGGACAGATGTCCAGTGCGGGACTGCGTGTGTATGTGTACTGCTGGCGGCGGGGAGTTTGCGACATATCTGTCACCATATCTATGTGTTCAGAATTTTGGTCAGATATATACGGTATTAATCGCAGTAACAAAACCATAGTAGAGCAGCAGCCAACAATTGCGCCGTCGAGGTGCGTGCGGGGCCGCCGGGCGACGTCCTACGAGTGGCAGCAACTCGATCAACTGCGACCTCGAGCACTGAGCTGATCACCCTGCCTGCTGAATGCGATACGTTCACGATGATAAGGATGTCTCTCAACGCCCGCGGCTCGCGGGAGGCTCCGCGTCCTGCCGTAATGGGGTCAAGTGGGTGCGATTCGATCGCGCCGCGCTGAGCGAGGTACTGTACCTGCCATCGCCTCGCCAGTGCTGCGAGCGCACCTGCGCTCACGAAGCGCATGCACGACAGTGTGTGGCGTGGCAGGAAACTTACTTGTTGGCTGGGCAGGCTTATGCGAGGGGGGAGGTGGAGCAGTCGGGGGTGCGGGACGAAAGGTCGGGAAGTGGGTCGATGCCGGCTGCTGCGTCTTGGCACTCGATTTCAACGCGACCCGCGCCATATATTGACGACCAGGCGGCGCCATCAGCTAATAGTCGTCATCCGCGGCGCGGCCATTGCCAGATTGATTTATTTCAAATGGATGAGGTAGGCAAGGGAGATTAGCCGAAACGTGCACATGCTTAGTTACACAGAAAGGGCGGGGATTTTTTATTTTTTATTTTGCAAGGAGCCACAAAAAGGAGGGAGGGCGGGTTGTGCGGGCAGGAGGCCAGCACAAAACTAAGAGAGTGGTCTCACCTAGCGGACGATGATGGTTTTCTAAAGTTTGATGGGTAATGGGGTGACCGATGTTTTCGCCGAGGGGGGCACGCAAAGTGTCGCCGCACATCGGCATCCCAGTGCTGAAGCCTGCCCGCGCTCGAATACTGGCGTGGCGCAGAGGCCGGCACGTACGGGATTTGAATACCGCAGATTGCGGGACCAACCGCCCCAGTGGCGCATTTTGTTAAGGGGCACTCAAGCTGTGTTTGCGCCAGACGCCGCGCCCTTTCGTAAGGAGTGCGAGGTCCACATGAACCCTTCGGGGGGGGGGGGGGGGGGGGGGGGGGGACTCGATTGATGCGGCCGACGGCCCGCTGGAGCTTGTCGCCAAGGTGGAGGCGTTCCACGTAAGGGGCGGGGTAGCACAGTCGCCAAGGAGCGCCCAGAATGGGCCAGGTTGCTTGACGGAGGGGCCCACCCATATACCGCGTCGCGGTAGGTGATGAAGCGGCGTAGACGGGTTGTGAGGTCCAAGTGGGCACGGTGGTGGCCGGGATTTGAAGTAGGGGCTTGACCCCGTGTCAACGCTTGAGATGCCCCCCCTTCTCGCGAGTGACGAAGAGGGTGATGTTGTTGGCGTCGACGGCCATGTCTCTGAGTCGGCAGGGGGGAGGAGGGGGGGGGGCTCGATTGATGCGGCCGACGGCCCGCTGGAGCTTGTCGCCAAGGTGGAGGCGTTCCACGTAAGGGGCGGGGTAGCACCGTCGCCAGGGAGCGCCCAGAATGGGCCAGGTTGCTTGCTTGGCGGAGGGGCCCACCCATATACCGCGTCGCGGTAGGTGATAAAGCGGCGTAGACGGGTTGTGAGGTCCAAGTGCGCACGGTGGTGGCCGGGATTTGATGAAGTACTAGGGGCTTGAACCCGTGTCATAGCTTGCGATGTCCCCCCTTCTCGCGAGTGACGAAGAGGGTGATGTTGTGGGCGTCGACGACCATGTCGCTGAGTCGGCAGGAGACGCTGGACTCACCACGGGAGTAGAACATCGAGCACACCGCGGCTGCATGCGCCGTATAGCGCCGAAAGATGTTGCCGTATAGTCGGTGTTAGTCGTGGGAAGGGTAGCATGGTCGTCGAGGATGTCGGTGATGACGTCGCAACGCAAAGGGGCGCGCCAAAGCCCCTCTTTGGTCTTGAGCTGCCGGATGTAAAGCGCGCGCTTCATGTCGACGATGGTTGGGCCGGTGGCTGGCGGGGCGCAGCATCTCGACCGGTGTGACGCAGGATCGAAGGAAGGTGTTGATGGCCTAGAGATAGGCTTGCACAGAGCCGGCGCCGATGGTGCCGCGCTACGCAATCTCTCAAGTAGCGGACACATGTAGACTCGGTGCAGTCAAGGCGGAGATGCCTTCCTCGTCGATGCAACACTCAGCGAAGAGGCGAATTTTGCCTTCGTAGTTTGAGCAGGTGCTGGCCGTGAGCGATGTAGTCAGGAGGTCGAGCACCTTGGCGCCCCACTCGTCCGTGCGTGACGAAACGCGCCGTAAGCTGCTGCAAGGATCGACGGCGGTGCTCGTTGGGCGGTGACGACGGGACCATGTGTAGCACGAAGGTGATACCATGAAGGTAAGGTGTTGTAGCCGTCGATCTCGTAACGGGCGTCGCATCACGAGTACCTGGCCCGTCGGGCCGCATGCGAGAGACCGTTGCGCGAGCGACCAGCAAAGCGCGGGTAAGCGCGACAGGTAGGGACGGGGGCGCCAGAAAGGGGGAGACTCGCGATTTGGAAGACATAACACAGCCGGAGGGGTAGGCCCCGGCGAGGGTAAGCAAGGGAAGGACGATGACCCGCGCGGGGGGTGGTCAGGGTGAGCGAGTCCCGCTCATGCCGACGACTCTAGTCCAGTGCTACTTCTTCCGCGGGAGAAAGCCCTGCAATTTGGGAGAAATACATGCCTATTTCTCCCGCGCGGGAGAAATAGCGACCTAATACATCGCACTGTACTTTCCACGGGCGCGCCGTGCACATCCCGTCGTCGCTCAGCCTTCGTTGTCGGCGCGTCGTCGTCGTAGAGGCGCCAAGCACGACAAGGCGATGCCATCCCTACGCCCCCACCGCGGCGCGGCGGTGGATGCGTAGCCGTCGCATCCCGCAGCCTCCCCCTCCTCGGCCTAGTCGACCAGACCCATCGCCTAGCAACACTGTAAAACTTGGCGACGGGTGTTGACGGGAACTGCGAGTTGCGGCACTGCGGCTCGTCGTGGGTGAGTCGTCGCGACTCCTCTCTCGGTTACGTCCAGCTAGCTTCCCCCACGCCGCCCCTCCCCGCCCCGACTCAGCCCTCGCAGCCCTAGGCTCCCAGTCAGCCATTCATTTGCATAGCCATGCGTAGCTGACCGGCGTGAGGTGGGGCGGAGATCACCACAGATGAGCGCGTTGGCTGGGCGGTGCGGTTTGATCCCATCCCAGAGCCAACCCGCCTTGTGTCGAATTGCATCAACTAGCGGCTTCGTTTTGTTCAAATCCGTGTTCTAGGGATTTCCTTTCCCTCCGTTAACAAAAGAGCCGACGTTTTGCTCCCCTGAAAACAAGGTTTATGATGCCAACATCGCTTAACACCGCAACCGTGCATCCAGTGACCAACCTAACATTTGTTTTGAATCACTGTTTGGCGGACAAATACTGGCCGCCCGATCGATGCGCTATCGACCGCCATGATCCCGCAGCGAAGCGGGCAGGCGACACGTCGTTGTCCGGCTGGCTACAACTCGTACTTGCGGCAGTCCCCTGTTGACTTGAAAGTTTTATAAATTTTACTTCATAAGTATTGTCCTAGCATACGGGTGGCACTGCCGATGCACCTCCTAGGACCCATTTTTAGATAATGTGCCATGCCCTTTCCGGCTCAAACTTAGACGAAATGATCACGGATATATTACGAATGTGAAAACGCTGTGCCGGCACCCCGATTACTACATCGAATATTCACGTTCTTGTTCACGTTCAAAGTGCGTAACCATACAAAACAATATTAATGGCGACTCTGGGTAGTCGTAATACGATCGTTATATCCAGCCGTATCATCAAATTTCGCAGCAGCAGACAGCGTAGTGGGAAACCATCAATTAAATACTAATAATGACCCCTTCAATTCGCCCGCGCCGATTGCGCGAGGAGTTGTCGCGCCTTGGCAGGGACTTCGTCAGACGTCAGACCAAATGTTCCCACACTCACTGTTGCATCAGACGACAACAGCGACTAAATAATCCTTAGACTGTCGTCATAATTATGCTGACTCCCGCACAAAAACGTGATGTCACGACGCCACTATTATTCCGCATCATAATGTTGGACCTTACTAGAAAGTGTTCTGACATATGTACCAATATGGTCGCTCAGGATAATGGGGGCACAATGGCAACTCCGCATACAAAATGCATTAACTATACTGCATACTGTCTTCATTCTATCGTCCGCATATCACATCTGGACGAACTACTACGATACCCGTAGTCGCTACCCATATGATAGTCGCGCCAGCATATGATGACGTTAATGCCCTCGACGATGACGTTTATATGCTGTATGATCGATTGTTAGTACGTGAACTGCATTTTTCGTATGTCATGTCCGTACCTGGTACCCGGACGCAAATATATTTATGGTATGAATAAAATTTACATGATTTTTTAAATACTACTACTGGTATCCCTACTAAGCGGCGCTTCGCGCCGGGGATTTGTGGAGGTGCCCCTACCTTTAGCGTTAGATTTGTCAGTAATTTATTTTTCAAAAGAGACGTATTATTTTGTAAAACAGATTACATCTGCAAGCCGCGTAAAAGCGGGCCGCTGACTACTGGTGTGCATTACAAAAAGGCCGGTACCCAACCCACCGCTAAAAGTTGTACTACCCAAAAAAAAAAAAAAACAACACTGCAAGATCAGCAATACAGTACAAGCCGCCTACAGGCGGCCCGCATCCCGCACGAGGCCGCGCAGGTCGGGCCGGTCGTCAGGTCTACGGGGCGGGCACGCCGCGAATCGCCACGCCCGCCGCCTGTACCGGCACCGGACGCCGGCCGCCGTCGCTCGACCGTCGCCCGTCCGTCGACGGACGCCGGGCCCCGGGTCGGCGGACTGCCCCCGCACCGCGGCGACCCCTTTTTACAGCACCATACTTGGACTACCGTGTGTAGGTAAGGAATAGTCGCTGAATATAGTCTCGAATGCTGATTCAGCAATAAAAACGCGCTGCGGTACCGCGTTATTTTGGCGTTTTAGACGAATACATGACGTGCCTGAGCTAGAATACACGCGCATCCATTCAGAATCTTGCCGTCTTCGGAGGTGTGCCTAGAAATCAAACGAGCACAGATCGAACATATGACGGTTCATACGCGAAGACGCAGCACAGGAGGACGGACGGACGGAGGACGGAGGACGGACGCCTAAAAATCCGTGATAAAACCGTATTGTTACCGGTATCAATTCTCACGTATTCCAGGCGATTTCGGACGCGGCTCTCCTTTTCCTCCGCTCAACCCAAGAGGTAGGGGAACTCATACATAAACGACGTTGATATTCGTGCACATAAAGTAAGGATTACACAGAGTGACACAGTTGATTATTTAAAATCAATGGGGCGGCGGATGCGCGCAGCGCACGAAGACCGCCTCCGCGTGTGGTGCTGGGCGCGCGCAACCGCAACCCGTGCCGCGCGCCGGCATGCCGCGGACATGCGGGCGGTCGTCGCCATCGCGAAAGAGAAAGGCGCGCGCCGGGGGGGGGGGGGGGGGGGGGGGTATAAGGCAGGCGGCACGGCAGGGAGTCACGCCTCAGCAGTGCGGTTGTTTGGTCGACTCCAAACGTGCAACACGGAAGCCAGTTTGGCCATAGCGCTGCCGTGTGCGCGGGCGGCAGCGGCGGCAGGATGAGGGTCTTCGTGAACCGCTGCGACGGATATGTCGGGGGCGCTGTGGGCGCGGCGTTCGCGGTGAGCAGCACGCAGAGCAGTGCCACCTCTCTCCCGCTTACCCCCTGCACCCAGAGCCCTTCTTCTGCTTTCACGTCACAATTGCGTGGCCCAGCCGCCCCCTCGATCTACCGGTAAGCGAGAGACGGGGGGAGGGGGAGAGAAGGCGTACTTATTTCTTCGATTGTTTAGTTTGGGGGCATCACCCTACCGCCAGAGCAACCAATCGTAGTTGGCTGCAGTCACAGGGCGAGCATGGATCGAGGCATGTGCTAGCACGCGCTGTAGGTTAATCGCTGTGACAACTGGCCGCCCGACCGCGCACATTACATGCATAGCGGAGCACTCTGCCTCCGCAATTCAGCGCGGAAAGCGATGGGGCAGGCTGGCGACGGTGCTGGCTATGGGGCCTGGACCGTAGAGTGTGTGGACGACAGGTCATGGCGGTGGTGCCACGAATGGCAACGGATGCCGACGCACCTGAACCCGCATCAGAAGGCTCAAGTTGGGATTGCAGGCAACCCATAAGAACATTCCCTACACTCGTGGTATACTTTCGTCTACATTTGACCTCTGGCAGCCTGGGCAGGTTCTTATTCGCATCGTTCTCATTACCGCGTCGGCACCCTTAGGCGTGCAGCATGGACGGGGACTGTCACATTTCTAATCCCGCTCTACTGCTACTGCTGCTGCTGATCATCTGTTGCTTAGCCAGGACTTCTCCACCAACTTCCCCGCTTCTCCCCCCCCCCCCCCCCCCCCCCGCTCGCTTTGACCCCCCCCCCCCCCCCTCCCCTCCCGCGACTTGCAGGGCGCAGGCCATGAGCTGGTGGGGACAGTGGGCGCCCAGGCGCAAAAGCCGACGTGGCTGGGGGACACCGTGCTCACGGATGAGACGATGCAGGACGGCTCCGTGATGGAGCTGCTGCTCTCCGCAGATGTGGTCGTTCTGGACCTGGAGGTGCGGCTCCCCCCGCCAGCCGCCAGCGGACAGGCGCCCCCCTTGGCGATATGCACCGCCGCCCTCGTCAGCTCTAGCGGGGTGGTGCTCCATCCTCAGCATGCGGTGCCGCTGCGACAGGGCTGCGAGGCGGCCGCTCGGAAAGCAGCCATGACCATGGCCAACCAGAAGGCCACTGGGAAGGAGAAGGTCTGCCCTGCCTGCTTACAGCATACATAGCGCCTCCCATCAAAAGCACCGCATGCCATGCTGATCGCAATTCCCCTCCTCCCCGCCCTTCCCGCAATTTTGGCGCCTCCCTGCTGCATGCCCAGGTTTTCATCGGCATCAGCAACCCCATGACATGGGCGGATACCTCCCTTCCGGACCAGCTCCCGGAGATGCCTTCCTTCATCTCGGAAGGCATGCCGTTCGCGGGGAGCAACATGCTCCCCCGGACAGGCAGCGCCATGAGCCAGAGGCCTGGCACGTCCACCACTGACAAGCCCGGCACCGCAGACGCTAACAAGCCCGCCCCCGCGGCGACGAACAAGCCCGGCACAGCGGACAAGCCGGGCACCGGCAAGTCAGGCGCCTCCGCAAAGGGGCAGCCCGAGCCACCGGCACAGGACGCAGCGGCGGAGGGAGTTATGGACGGCGAGGGGCAGGAGGAGCAGCTGGGCGCGGATGACTCCCTCCACCCAGAGTGAGCCCCCCCCCCCCCCCCCCCCTCCCCCCAACTCCCTCCCCGCCCTCTTCTATCTGCTGCTCGACCCCACCTCCCCCTGCATCCCGTGCAAGCGCATGGGGTACCAGTCTGTTTGAGTCTAAACCTCTAAAACGTATGTTTAACTACACTTCCCTAAACTACTAGCGCATGTTGCAATCCTTGTTATCCAGGCGGTGATGATGAGCCGTGGGGTTTTGCCACCCTTCTAGCGCATTCCGTGTCACCGGTACAGCCGTATCGGAAACGCGAAGGGGATAATATCGAAACCGCTTAAACATGAGGATTACCGCATAACCAGTGCATGATAATCGGCAGTCACTAGTTCATGATATTATCGTCTATCGAGCTTTATTAAGGATGACCCGTCGTAAATGATGTCCGTCCAGTAATCCATAATCAATCGCCAATGCCGACTGAAACAAGTACCAAGTGGTTTCCGGCATCAATTCGCAATACAACTGTGATGTATCCGTCAGTTGTCTTTCAAAATAGTCCAAACTGTCAACACATGTTCCATTTCTATTCCTATTCTATGTCTAACTGCCAAACTTCCATCAAAATAGACTGTTTGGTTAGTATGCTTTTACACCCTCATATTTAGGCCCGGGAATGAATGCGCGCTTCTGAAACCTGTGGGTTGTCCTCTAATCAAGGCACTACACTTGGTGCATATTACGGACTCCGACGCACTTACATGAGACCGCAGTACGAGAATTGTTTCGGGTGTGTAGTTGGCGGCGTTTTTCCAGTTTCGCACAATGTTTGTCATATATTTGTTTGGGTTTGGGTGGCAAAGGGAAAGGCACCTTCTCGTAGAATTTGTCGCTAGTTTCTTCCCAGCGAGCCCTCTTTAGTACGGGTGTATTGATAGTATGACCTGAGACGGAATGCACACAACTAACACACGCGGTGTGGTTTCTTACCAGTCAAACGCAAAGAAAACAGCATAATCGAGACCGAACACGCCGATGTAGCGCTGCGCCTGGTACCGCCGTAGCTTGCACCGTCCTGTAGTTTGGTACCCCCCCAAACCGAGACAAGTCACCATATCGTACGAAGTCGGTATGAGAAAACACCTGTACTGCGCGGCAGCTGCCCCCTTCCCCCCCCCCCCCCCCCCCCCCCCCCCCCCCCGCCCGCCCGCTAGCTGTACTAAAGGTGTTGGTGGCACAGTGTATATATAGCGCTCTGCTGGTAGCTCGGATAGCAACCCGATGTCGCTATATACACACTGCGATTCATCAAGCCTGCACATGCCTTGTTGGCTGTCCGCTCGATAGGGCGGTGGTCTCTTTTACAAGAGGTCCCTGGTTCGATTTCCGATTCTGCCACTTGAAGGCAGTATTGACCAGGCGTGTCCTGCCCGGGTTTACCTGGCTGATGCTGGTTAGCCTTTGGGGTTGGAATGGGGGAAGAGTCAAATGGCTATGCCAGGCCTACGGCTGCAGTTGGCGCAAGAGGTCAAGCGCTGGGGCGACTTCGGCCGATGACCCGGGGCGAACTTTACTTCTACTTTTACTTTACTTTAGCACTGCGCCTGGGCTGCGGACGTGGGTGGGTGGCAATTGAAGCTGCCCTAGCGCGCGGCTGACGCAGAGGCGCGCCTGTCGCTAGCGCCTTTGGCCCCATGCCGCTCTCAGGCTTCGACTATGAGCGGCGTCAAGGGGCGCCCGGCGCGGCGGCGCTCACGGCCGCCGAGAACTGCATCCTGCGGGCTGCGCGCAAGAACAAGCTGGCCACCTACATCATCTGCCCCGGAGTGCTGTATGGTGTGCTCCCCCCCCCCCCCCCCCCCCCGCCCGGCTGATTCTTCAGACACACCCCCCGACATGCCTCCAGCCCTGCAACCTGCACAGTGAATTACAATGCGGGTGCCATTTCACGTCGTCTGAACACTCTCATATTTGCTCTCAAGGTTCGAATTATGTCACTGACTGCCTTTTCTTCAGTTTGTCCAATAATGAACACAATTGATAAATGCATTGTCCTCCAACCCTGCAGCCTGCACGCTGAACTACAATGCGGGTGCCAACTCACTTCGTCTGAACACTCTCATATTTGCTCTCAACGTTCGAATTATAACATTGACTCTCTTTCCTTTAGTTTGTTCAGTAATGAATACAATTTCTAAACGAATTGTTCTTAATTTGCAAAAATAAGATATAGCGGTGCGATGAGGATAACATTTTCAACCAACCCATTTTATTTCAGTCCAAGGTTCCAATACGCTGTCTTGTTTTAACGAGCACCTGATCGGTTTCTCGCACGGGCTGCAGTGATATAAGGCATATTTGAGGTGTGTCCCCGCTGTACAAGTTAAAATCACACCATGTCATGTCATTTCCGGGTTTTATGGGTTTCACGGATTTTGATACTCGTCTGCGCATGCATGCCAGGTGTACTGCTGTTACGCCCGGGGACGGCACACAGGCGTTCGTTCACTGAGTCGCACCCGGCCTGCTGTTGCCGCCTAGGTGCGGGCGAGCGCGACCACCTCGGCCTACACCAGTTCTTCCGGGCCGCGTACGAGTGCGAGCCGCTCCGGATGTACGGTGCCGGCGCCAACTGGCTGCCGATGCTGCACGTGAGCGACCTCGGCACGTACTGCGCCGCCGTGGCGGACGCCCGCCCGCCCAACCAGTACCTGCTGGCCGCAGACGAGCAGATTGCCACCTTCGGAAAAGTCGTCAAGGTGACCCCCCCCCCCTCCCGGTCCCAAAACCAACCCCAAATCCGCCGCATATCCCTGCCCTGTCGCGCATCGCCACTGTACTTGTATTGGATTCGCGGCCACAACAGCATTGAACTCCTTTTTATTATTTTGAGGCGGAGATTCCGAGCGATATTCGCCAGGTGCTTTCTACAGGTGATGGCCCATTTACTAGAAACATTTATTAGACAGCGCCCACCCCTCCTCAAATCAGTCGAATATGTATGACAAACGTGTAACAAAGACGGACACAGTGCCGCCAAACACCCCCAAAAAGTACACTATGGCCAGTTTCTTATTAAAGGGCGCCGGCAACCGTATGCTCCGATCTCTGATACACTTCCACATATTTTTTTATCTTTTATTTGCACTGGCGATCCCGGGGGAGGGGGTCAGAAATAATTGCACATCGCAAACCCAAAGTAAACGTGGTCGCGGCAAGAAGCCCCTGCGTTTTCAACCATTGCGGCACGGAATCGTCTGTTTGGCTGACCACACTGCACGCTGTCCGCCTTGATAACACTGGCAGGAAATCAGCAGCCGCTTTGGTGTCGGTGCGGTGACGCCCGTGCCGTACGAGGAGATGGTGTTCAGCGCCGACACGCAGTACCTGCAGCTCAACCTGCCGTTCAAGCTGACGTGGGCGGACGAGGCCACTGCGCCAGAGCTCAAGTACAGCCAGGCGAGCGCGCCTCTCCACCTTGATTGGAACTGCGATCTTCGCCCCCACCTGAGCAAAAGCGCGGAGGTCTGCGACACCACGCAGGACCTACGTGACGGGCTTTGTCGCGGTGCTGCCACGCAGGGGCTGCTGGCGTCCCTGGATGACATCTACAACGAGTACCTGACCGCCAGGAACCTGTCCCCGCTGCGCGTGCTGCTGCGCGGTGGGCCTGCGTCAGGAAAGTCGCACCTGGCGGCGCGGTGAGTTTCCCTACCCGATGCCAAGCTCTGAAGCCGAAATGATGATTGTGAAGCCTGTGGAAAAAAGGATCGTTAGTATTCAAACTAACATTGATTGTCCGATAACCATACTTTGAACACCATTGGGACTACGTTGCATAGACTAGGTCGAGTCTATACAATCTATAATACGATTTAGATTGGATATATAGCTTTGATCTATACCATCATTGATATATAGCTTTGATATATATCATTGAACCTAAGAGTATATACGCTTTAATGCGTGTTGCTGCATGTACTGCTTACCTTATAATTACAAGCACTGCGAGGTATGAAGTGGTACTAGCCAACTAACACAACACCCTACCGGCATGTACTTGCAATAGGCTAGTTTGTGATCCAGTGAGGGAAATGTTTTACAGCTCGGTGGTGGGGCGCCTGGTTGAGTGGCGGCGGGGCGCAGGTGGCGGTGGTGGCGGCGGTGGTTGAGTGGGAGTGGGGCGCGCGCAGGCTGTCGAGCATGTACGGGCTTCGGCATGTGGACGTGAAGGCGATTCTGGAGCACCGCAATCAGCTGCCAGACGACGACGAGCTGAAGAAGGAGGTCAACGCGCAGCTGGCGAGCAAAGAGGGGCGCGTGTCTGAGAAGAACGTGCGGCGAGCCGGGCCGCGCGCCTTCCCCGCCCGGTGTTGTCAGGACTGAGCGGTCGGAAATGGAACGCCCATGGACTGACGCGGGATGCCTTGGCTTGCCACACAGCTGGCGCTGCTGGCGTACCAGCTCCTCAACGACATCCGCATCCGCCACAAGGGCTACGTGCTGGACGGCTTCCCGCGGAGCATGGGCACCGTGAAGTGGCTGATGACCAAGCAGCAGGAAATGAGCGAGGAGGAGCTGGAGGCCTGGCGTGAAGAGCAAGCGGCGGCGGCAGCGGCGACGGGGACCCCGCCCCCCAAGGCGGCCGCCAAGGGCGGTAAGGACAAGGACAAGGGCGGCAAAGGGGCCAAGGTGTGATCCCCCGCTTCCGTTCCTGGGATCGATGCGTCGCCATATGGACCATTTGGGGGTATGATTGCGTACTGCAGCAGCCTGATCGAACTGTCCAACGGCGGATAAATCAAGTCAGCGGATCCCCATCGCTCAACAGACAAGGGGACAAACAATCACCAGCGGCCGCGTGAGGATTTTTGGCAGTCGCGTTGACGGCATCAAACACGGATATTGTTGATAAATGACATGCTGCTAACGTCGCAGCTATCGGATAA
Organism: Tetraselmis striata; assembly: GCA_006384855.1. NCBI lineage: Eukaryota > Viridiplantae > Chlorophyta > Chlorodendrophyceae > Chlorodendrales > Chlorodendraceae > Tetraselmis > Tetraselmis striata. The sequence continues at coordinate 21,091 of VCJN01002741.1, forward strand.
AGCAACTCTGTCGGTCCCAAGAGGCTGCTCGTTGCTTGGGCACCTCTTCTTCTTCTTCACGGCATGCATTCGCGAGCTCGAGAATGTGAAACTTACGGGATGTGGACTCACCGACACTGGGCTGTGCCGCAGGGCGGTAAGGGCGACGCCGAGGCGGAGCCGCCCACGGACCATCCGCGGGTGCTGGCCATGGAGGTGATGCCGAACTTCGCCCTCACGCTCGACGTGGCGGAGGAGCTCATGGCTGAGCGGACCGCCAAGGTGTTTGCGGTCGAGCATGAGGAGGTGCAGAAGCTGATTGCGGAGGGCAAGGTACGCGCCGGTGGATGCCGTCGCGGCTTTCACGTACCATACGCGGCCGCCACAAGTGACTTGTCAGATTTGCAGTGAATTTAAGCTTTTTGATAATAATGATAATAATGCCAATTTAACAATCCTTTTAAATGCAAGGTATTCAGAAGCCACTGATGATTGATAATATTTACAGTTTGGCAGTGTCATCCGAAAGTTAAAAGAACTATAACACTGGTCGCACTATTAGTACTACAATGTGCACAATAAAGTGAAACTGGGGAATTGAAGTGCCACTAAGCCTAATAATAAGGCAGACATATCGCTCGGCGGGCTGAGCAAGCATTGGCGCCCCTTGTCGAGCCCCAGGTTGACGCCAAGAAGCCGCCGCCGCCCAGTCACCACTGCGATAAGGACTTCCAACGCCGCCTAGCGGCCTGGAAGGCGCTGCGTGAGGTGGATCAGTCGGATGTCCGGGCCAAGGTAGACGCCATCCGAAGCGTGTACGAGGCCGCGCTGGCGGAGTACGAGGCGAAGAAAGCCGAGGTGGAGGCTGCGGAGGCGGCGGTCGCAGAGGCGGCTGCCGCCGCCGAGGACGGCGACGTCGACAGGTGAGAGCCGCGTACGTTTTTCTTCCGCCGAGCCAAGAAAAAACAATCATTGCAAAATGCCGTTTTGATATTTCCAGGCCACTCTTACAGCCCACCAGCAGCACGACAAGTGAACCCATGATACACGTGGTATTGATGCGAAAACTGAATTCCTAATATGCGGATATCGTTTCCTCTCGTGCCGCGTGTTTCCTTCTTTCGCGCAGCTCGCCCAACCCGCTGCCGGAGGTGCCCGAGATGCCAGAGCCACCAGTGGAGCCAACATACCGGAGTTTGGCGGCCTGGATGAGCTGCTTCGGACTTGGGGGGTGCGCTACTTCCCCGCTGAGCAGACGAACGCCGCTTGTACCTTCGAGTAAATCTCTGCACTGCTATACCGATGGGCGAAGAATTAGAGTCGCAGATATCTTTATAACTGCTTAGATTCCCCAATGAGTGACCGCGTTTTTCTATCCGGCCGGCACACCCATCCGCCTTCTTGTAGTACCTTGAAGCGTTTCGTTATGCTGGGCAATTGGCATACTTTCCTGAGAATCTCCGGAAATTTTCCGACGAGTCGAGCACAGTTACATGAGAATCCTTGGCAACGAGATCTCATTTTGATATTTCCCGGCGTGGTTCTCGATAGATTCATGATTGACAGCGGGTGCTGTGGCGAATACTGCCGCAGGTGGACATGGTCGTCATGGATGGCTGGCCGCAGCCGGTGGTGGAAGAGGAGGCAGCAGCGGAAGGGGAGGACAGCGAGGCGCCTCCCGACTCCGTCAAGGCGGAGAACTCGGCGGGGCTCGTGATGGAGGAGGGCAAGGGGCTTGTGGGCTTCCAACTCACCTCGGCACGGCGCGCGGTACCCGGCCGAGAGTCGCTGGATGCCATAGGCAGTGTGGCAGGGACTCGGACCCCGACTAGCGCCCCCCCGATCGAGCTGACGGAGGAGGAAGCAGCAGCGGAGGCGGCGCGACTGGCAGCCGAGGACCCGATAATCCGGAGCAATGAGCTGCTCGAGCGTGTCAAGGTGCGATGCCTCGCCCTGATACCCTCTCGATTCTGAGGGCGATTTACGCAATATCCGACGCATGGTCCACGTGCCGAAGTTGCGTAGGCCGACTAACCCACGAGCCGCCTGCGGTGTTGTTGGTGGCACCTGGTCACCATGCGTCACGCTAAAAGCCATCGCCCCTTCCCAAAGTGACTTTACCGACTTGTCCCTCGACCCCTGCCCCGACGTACGGACCATTTGATATGAGGACGCCTGCCGGATCGACAATGTTTCACCACACATTTGTATGAATCTTGATATTCCAGTTGCACCACTGAGACCAGCCGTTCAATCATCCCTGTGAATTGCGGCGTCCATCGTAGGCGCTGCTCGGCCTGCCGCACAACTACGAGGGCTTTGTCGAGGCGGCGGAGCTGGAGCCGCCCAATGTTCTTGCCGCGCCCCCTCCCGCCTCCACGGTGGCGCCGTCGGCCTCAGGGATGACCTCGGTGGCGCCCGAGCCGGCGGCACCACCGCCCATCCTAGAGCAGCGTGCCCTCCCAGCCTACGCTGCTGCGCGCTCGGCGGACAAGGATCGAATGGCGGCGCCTGTGCTAAAGTATCTGGTCGACCAGGTCATGCCCATGGTGAGTGCTGCTGTACCCCCCCTTTTCGTAATACATTCGTCGTCGAGAGAGGGATAGGGGGGGGTGTTGGGTGGGTGTGGGGCCCGGGGGGGGGGGGGGGGAGGGGGGTCGCCCCCATCCGCGCTCGTGAAATTGCGGGGACCATGAAATTGAAGTGAAAATACATTCACGATTATTTTACATAGAAGTATACATACTGGAATTTTTTTTTATTTACGCCTTCGCTGCGCGCTCCGACCCTGCTGGTGTGCTTCCTCTTCCCAACCAGCTGAGCAAGGCTCTGGTGGAGGTGAGCCGAGTCCGCCCCGAGAAACCCCTCGAGTTTGTGGGCAACTTTCTGATCGAGGCCGGCGAGGAGCTCAACGCCGCGTACCATGACCCCTACGACACCGACATCTACTCCGTCCAGGTACGCACAATCAGCTCGCCATTGAATGCATTCCTCACAGGGCACCACTGACTCTCATATGATATGCAAATGCTCGCCACCCTGGCGGTCGGACTTCACGCTGCTTCACATCCCATCTGCCTTTCATCACGGCAGATGTATGTCGGCCTGTCGACCGTGTACATACAGAGGGGGCTTAGTCAGGCCGCTGGATTCCATACATCGGGCATATGAAGAATAGTTGTCAGACGGCACGCTGAAATGGCAACGACGCAAACGCTGCTGTGACGTCGGATACATACTCGGTGGCAGTATCGATACTGCTTGGTCTGCTGAGGGGGCTGTGGTTGGCATGGAATGCAGGCAGAGAAGATCCGGATGAGTGCCGCACGGGCGGAGGTGCGCGCGTCGAAGCGTGCCGAGAAGGACGCTCGGGAGGCCGCCCTCGCCAACGAGCTGGAGATGGCCCGCATGACGAGTCGCAGGCTCACGCAGGAGCTCAAGGAGGCGGAGCTGGCCGCTCTCGCGGACGCGGCGGCGGAGGTGGCTGGGAGAGGCGGAGCCAGTGCCGGCGGGAAGAAGCCGAGCGGGAAGGCGACCCCGCCGGCGGCCAAGGGCGCGAAAGGCGGCAAGGCCGACGCCAAGAAGGCCGGAGGGAAGAAAAAGTAAAGCGTCGTGTTCGGAGGGATCCTGTAGTAGATCGGACGCCCAAGCGGCCAGAGGGAAAGGCCGGGCGCTGCATGATGTAACTTCCGTAATGTCCTGCTGATTTAAGTTTCGTCTATCTTGTCCATCATGTCCCGTTATGTGCCCAGGGAAGGAACACAAAAGCACCTCTGCAGCTGCATGGCTGCCGGCGGTTGGTGCGCACCGCCCGCTATCATCTATATCTGTCGCTCATGACCCAATAAGACCACCGCAGTGATAACTGGCTGCTATTTCTATGCTGATGTCACTCAATCGATTCCCCCACCGTTCGCAAGTACGACATCCGACATGAAACCATGGCAGGAACGGCCAGTTCCGCTGATCATTTCGAATTCGCGATATATTCTGTGATTTTTCTCATCGGCCGTTGAGCCGCCCTGACTTGGACTCGCAAAAAAAAAAACGTGAAAAAGCTGGGGGGAGGGGGAAGGGGGGGGGGGGTCGCGCCATGACTTGCAGTCACGCAGTGCGCACCCCCTATGATCCCATGCGCCGGATCCCCAGACCCTGGAGTTGTTAACCCATGGGCTGCTCTGCTGGCTGGCCGGCTCTGCGACAAGAGCCTACGGAAGATGCGCTGTGTGCACCAGTGCCGTGCCAGCATGCCGGGCTCCGTGATAATCAAGGTACGGGTACGCGGCAAAGGGGTGCCCTCACAACGCACGCTGCGGGGATGTGTCAGGTGGACATGGTACAAGAACAGATGTCACGGTGCAGACTCCAGGCAGTGTTGGTTACGGCACCCTCTGCCGCATTGTAGAGAGCGAGAGTGGGAGGCATGCAGGGATCTTGCATTCTAATATAACCAAAGGGGTGGGGGGGGTGTGGTGAGAGAGATAACCCTTATCACCCTTAAATACAGTCATCATATAGCAGGTGACCGGCGAGCATCATCCATGCTCAACTAGGTGCCAGGCTAGGGCCTTGCGAGCATCACCCGCAGAGTAGAAATTATTCGCAAAGCAGCAGGCCTCAGCAAGTGCCGGGACGGCTAGCTTCAGGAGGAAGCGGCGCGCTTTCTGGCTGCGTCTGCCATGGCCGCATGCCAAAGCTCGAAATTCCACAGGTAATCACCTGCGGCACGAGCAGCGCCTCTCAGTCCGCTGGTTAGTTACATGGGCCACAAAGTGATTGCGGTTATTGGCCAAGCGGCGCACGTGCTGCTTGTGGGTGGATGATGCGTGGAGGCACGTGGGACGGGAGGGGGGGGGGGGGGGGGGGTTCACCTGTTGACTTCTGCTTGCAGAGCATCCGAAATGGCTGCCCATTCAGTATTGACGCAAGGTCAAACGACAGCCCGTAACCAAGCTCAAACTTCAGCGTGGTCATGTCGAGGTACCGCTGGTAGAATGAGAAGCTGTACACGAGGTCGGTGCGGAAGCACGTGGAGCTGCGCTTCTTCCTGTCGCCGTAGGCCTGCACAGGGGAGGGGCGTGGGTCAGAGGACATCATCGCCATCACCACAAGCACGGCGTCATCGATGTCTCGGCTGCGCCAGTGCCAATGACCCTCCATGCAAGCGCCGATCCAAGTGCGGATACCACAGCAAAACCCCGCTGGAACGAGTGCAAACTCCCATGCCAGTGCAAATGCGTATGCCAATTCCACTTCTAGCAGAAATTCTCCGACACCTACGCCAATGTCGATGAGGAGGATTGGTGCCAACGCAAACACAACTGCCTATAGCACTTCCCATGCCAGTCAAAGGGCGTTCACCCGTAAGGAGCTCAAAGCAATGCCAATGCCAGACTGACCACATGCGCGTGAGAAAATTATTGCGCTCTGATCCCCCCGCACCTTTTTGCGGACAGACTCTTTGCAGGGTGAGCCTGAGGAGGTTTGAAACTGTGCCCCCAAGACGCGGCAGTCCTCCGCAATCTGTGGAGGGTCCATGTCTGCGGGTACGCGAGAACAACAGCTCAGATGGCTGGCCGGCAAGCCTGTGGCAGGCGCTCCCTCGGCGCCCACAGCGAAGAGCAATGGCATGCTTGGTGAAGCGTGCAGGCAATGACGGGCGGCGCAGTGGGCAGAATGCGGACCGGTGCCGCACCGGCAAGGTTGACGTCCTCCTCCGCTTCCTCCAGGCTCAGCGAGCCACAGCAGATGAGTGGCGTCAGCATGTAGGGGGTGTCCAGGTCACCAAAGTCGCTGCTGGGCATCAGCTGCTGCCCCATGGCGAGCGCTGAATTGATGATCCACTTGCCGGGCACATTCTGAAAGGGGCGGTCAAACTCCTGCAGCCGGCCAGTCCCGGGTGAGACTTGGGACCGCGCACCCGCATGTGCGATTACTCTCACGAGCAACGAGCCCTCGCCCTTCGGCATGCACTACGCAGGCACGCATGCGCCCGCCGCCGCACCTGCCCGGTGATGATGTCTGCATGGCTGAGGCCCTCCTGGAGGAAGCGCCCGCGCACCGTGAACAATGTCTGGTGTCCCTGTCGCCGTTGGATGTGGCGAGAGCGTTAGCGGGTCCGATCAAACGCACATACCTTGTTTGCCCGCTGACCGCTTGAGGTTGCTGACAGCTTGGACCAACTGGCCTGGGTGGCTGGACGGCTATGAGGTTTGACGGTGAGGGGCAAGCAGAGGAAGGGGGGGGGGGGGGGGGGGACATGCACTCATCGAGTCAACGGTGGATCGTTATACAGCGCCACTGCGCTCAATTGACACCAGTAGTGTTTCGATTATTGAACGCAGCAGCCTTGGTGGTTAGCAGCTGGTGGAATGGCGGAGGTTAACAGAGGGGCTGAAGGGGCCAGGGATAACTCAGGTGGCTGGACGGATTTAAAAAGTTACTGTGGATGACTTTACTCGCGCTTCACGCAGAGCAAGAGTAGTAACCCTCAGTTTCAACTCCAGGCAGGGACTTAGTATCCAATGTTATCGAATATAGTTATGTAGCTGTCTCATCTCTTGAGCGTGGCGACCAGATCATGATCGAGTTGCTTCCTACTGGCTGAGACTGCTAACCAACTAAAAGTACTGGTACCAGTACCAGTACATCTGGTGAAAAATTTCCGCCCCCGGGGCGGCAGGACTGGCAGCAGTGAAGCCCGTGCAGCGTCTCTACGACTACGGGCGTCTAGGCAGCGATCCAGGTCGCAAAGCCCTGGGTAGCCGACGCTCTGTTTCAGTCATGAAGGAAATTGGCAAAGCGTTCCGCAATAAACATCACTTGCAACAGCGCCACGACGACGACTGATGTTGGATCACTGTCGAAAAGGTACACGGGTACTTGCAGTACAAAGACGGGAATACACTCGTCCCATACATCCGAGAGCGGTACTAGTACGTGCTTTCGTCAGGGTTTCGCTCGGTAAGTTGCGGGTGATTTAGCATTATATCACATATTCAATGTACATTCATTGTCCGCTCGGTTGAGCGGTCGTCTCGTATGCGAGAGGTCCCCGACTAGATTCCCGGCCGATGTATTTTCGGCAATGTCGGCCCGGCGTGTCTTGGGTTTACCCGGTTGATGCATTAGCCCTTCGCGGTTCGAGTGAGGAAATGGTCTACGGGCTATGCCAGACCTACGACTGCAGTTGGCGCACGAGGTCAGGTGCTGGGCTGGGGCGGCTTCGGCCGATGTCCCGGGGCGAGCTTTAGTTTTCCTTAATAATCTTTGAGCCCATGATGTTCGATTAAGGGAGAAATAAGGACAAATACGGCCAAAGGAAAAATCGCTACCAGTATTCTCCCGTGGGAGAAAGGCCAGATCCGGAGGCTTACAGGCCTATTTCGTCTCCTGCCACTGGAGAAGTGTTTCCCCCCCCAGGACGTACATCGCGCTGTAAGGATTACTTCCCATGGGCGCGCCGTGCGCACCCCGTCGCCAACCATCGTCGGCACGACGACGTCATCGAGGCGCCACGCACAACCCGACGGGACGAGACCAACCCCACGCCCCCAACCCCGCGCGGCGGAGGATGCGTAGCCGCCGCAGCCTTCCCCTCCTCGCCCTAGTCGACCGCACCCATCGCCTAGCTATACCGTATAACTAGGCGACGAGTGCTGGCGGGAACTCGGCGAGTCGCGGCCGTCCTTGTTGCGGGTTGTCGCGACTCCTCTCTGTTACCACCTAGTTTCCACCGCGCACCGCCCCTCCCCGCCCCGCCTCACCCGCGCAGCCCTAGCCTCCCAGTCAGAGGTGTGGAAGCACATCCGGATGTATTTGAGCAGCATGAGGCAGGGCAGAGATCGACCGCAGATGAGCGGGTTGGCTGGGCGGGGGGGGTCGATCTTATCCCACAGCCTACTTGTCGGACTGTACCCGTAGCGGCTCCGTTTCTCCTGGGATCCGGGCGGAGAAATCGCGATTTCGAATTCAAACTACATGCTGAGCGCTGCGTCTCCGGTACGAAAGCAGTATTTGTACAGTCTTTCTCCCTGAGGAAGTACACGACGGAGAATATGCACACCGAAGGCATCTTTCGCGGATGTGGCGAACGAACGTGATAGTTCACGTTATATCGAAGAATGTGCACACCGAAGTACTACGGGTAAAGACATGGCTATTTCTCTTTCTCCCTTCTTCCAACATGGGCTTTACCCCTAACTAATATACGAATACCTGGTTGCTAGTACTGCGCCACTTGCTACGTACGGTGCTAGAACTAACGTACTAAAGTAGGAAGTGCCTGTAGCTGGAATGGTGAGAATTACAAAAACGCCAAATTTTAGCAACGAATCGACTGCTTAGTGTAGACGAAGCAGCAGCGACTACTACTAATCAGGCTACTGTAGTATTATTGTAGGTCCTGGGTAAGCGACCACTACCCGTACACACAACCCGTGTATCAGTAAACTATATCTATACTATGCACCGTGCACACACGAGCAGGCCTGCGGACATACGTAACGTTCTTCTCGAACACCCCGCGATTAGGGGAACGATTAAAACGGAGAAATAATTTAGAATACAGCACGAATACACGACGAGATATCCGACGGGAAGGTGCAAAACAATTCATTGTTTATGTTGGGGCTCCGCTAATCGTTAATTCTACGGTACGGATGCACCGTTATGGATACACTGTTATAGACCGCGGATGGTGACGAGGAGCGCGCGCAGCACGCGATGATGTCCGGCCTGGGTACCAATACCCGTACAGTACCTGTACCATGCGGCGACAGCGACGACGACTACGCAGCACGCGGGGCGCAGTTGTTCGTCGTCGACGCTGATGCCGCCGGGAAATAAATAAACGGGACTAATAAAACACTTGAAAAAAGCAAGGGACAAGTGCTTGTATGTACTGGTCCTGGTCGCTAAATGCAGTCGCTATGCGTACGGTACCATACCGTGCGGGTACCGGATTAAGGCAACGAAGGCTCCCACCTGCATTCGCTCCTTGCCTGGGGAGTCTGGAAGGCCCGCCACCCACATATGTGCCACGCCCTTGAACAGAGACGTCGCGAACTCTATGCCTTCTCCACTGTTCAGAGGTAGGGAGGGGGCGCAAGGGTTGCTGGATAGTTCCCAGCGTGGGTGTGGGCGCCACATCATCGGCGACGACCCCTGCAGGAAGTCTGACGGGCTCGGTGACACTGGAAGTACGGACGACGCAGCGTTATAGTGCTTGCCGTCCGCAGGCTGCACACTTGTCTGCTGCTGCCAGGCTGCCTCCGCCTCGTTCGAGCCAGGCAGGCAAGATGACTGCCGAGCACTGCCGGGAAGCGCCGCTACTGTCGCCATGCTTTCTCAGGGGCAAGGAGGGAACCGCTGAAGCTGAGGACCAGTCGGCGCGGCCTGATATGTGCCGCAAAGTGGTTGCGGGTGCAAGTGGCGCTGCGGCGGCTGACCCGCGGCACAGGGCTTCTATGCCCCACGCCTGTGGAGAACGACCTGCCGGGCCCCTATTCGAGCAGAATCAGATTTCGCAAGGATACCTGTATGCCACCGCCCGTGGCAAGGGACCCAAAGGCTGTGGCGGAGTCTCCCGCTCACGGGTCTGACGGCGGGGCTCTACGAGTACTCCTGTGGCGTTTAGGGCCGTTGTGGGGCTGGCAGCTGTGGTGGCAGGAGTACCTACTCGTATTTCCGTATTTATGCGTATTCATAAGTACTGTATGTGCGAGCGCGCCTCCTCCCCCCCCCCCCCTCCAGGCCAGCCCCTGAATCCCTGATGGCGGGACAGGCCAAGTCGCTACTGGCACTGGCAAAGTATGTACAGGAAAGGATTTTTCTGTAGATCGAGGAATTTTATTTGCACCGGTCGTACCGATACTGGTACGACTAGGGTGACGAATAATAGCTATGACGCGACCACTAGCAAGTCGCTACTACCCTGGCGTATATATCCTAGTATAAATAAGTGCTGGTACAGTGGTTCGGAGAATATCCACGCATATTGTTGGGCGCTAACGTATGGCTAGCAGCCGCGAATTCTTTCAGCATTCTTTGTGCCAGTCTGCCCCGCGGCGAATAATAATATCCCCCGCATGGGCGCGGGCGCCGCAACAGCAGTCGTTATTTAATGTTACGGCGCCTCGTTTTTCGGCGCCTCTTATCCTCGGGAGCGATTCCAACAGAACCCGTCTTGCATGTCCATCTGCAACATGTAATCACCGAAACGCGCCAGATTGCGCAAGTGCGAAAGGGTTTCGAAAGATCTTTCCCCAGTTTCGCAGTGTCGGTTCAGCGAGGGGCTAAGGTCAATCAATAAACCTCCAATTATAGAGCCTCCATTCAATTGTAGCCGGCTTTGGTGCAAGTGGCTAAGGTCAATCAATAAACCTCCAATTATAGAGCCTCCATTCAATTGTAGCCGGCTTTGGTGCAAGGGGTTAAGGTGAATCAATAAACCTCCAATCATCAACTGCTTCAGTGTCACGTGCGGATACCAGTGATGCGATATTAGTAGATGTACTGCAACATAGCTACGTTGGCATACAAGGGCCCCTAGACACAGTGTAGAGCAGACCCTATGCGGGTTGATCAGCGGCGGGGCCTTCCCTGATCTCGGGTAAAGATAGCTTGACTGTCAAGAGAAAGAGCTGGACTCGGTTGGACCTAACAAATTTCGAATTTCAAATTTCGAAATATTGCTCTCATCCCGGTTGGCTGGCTCTACACCCTCTTCCACTTCAGCCACGGCGGCCACTTCATGCACCAAGCCGACATCGCCACTAGCCGCTGCGTGATGCTGGTGGCCTCGATAACGTGCGGGTCTGTGAGGGGCGGTACTATCTATACATAGATGTCCGCACCATGCGCAACGCCAGGCGAGCCACCGATTAGTAGGTAGGCGATGACTGCAGGTGTGACCACCAAGCATCATGATGCTGCCTGCGGACCCACGTACCTGCAAACCAGCATGTTCTTTTATCGCTGACTGTTACTTTCAAGTGGGAAGGGCCAACTTGACGCGGTAGCGGTGCTCCGCTGTCTGATTGAGCAAGGCGGCCCTTAAATGAACGTAATGTCCTTTGACTGTGCCTGGTCCCCGTGCGTGGTAGGCGATTAATGTTTGGCTATGTCCGGCCACTTCATGGCCGACCAACAGCCAGTGCCACTGAGCTGGCACTCCATCCGTGCTGCGCGGTCATTCACGTTCAATGTAACACATAATCAAATACATACACATATCAACGCCGGCACGGACACACACACACACACACACACACACACACACACACATATTATACACATGAAGTATATAATGAATTATTGATTTTGTGTGTGTGCGTGTGTGTGCATTAATGTGTAGCGACTGCGGTGGAGACCAAGGAACTTAAAAGCGTTTAATCATCAAACGAGTTCATAGCACTACCACCATAATACACCCTTTCACATAAGTCCCATGCACCTTTCTTGCCGAATCCGAGTAGTTTGCAAATAGCAGTAGGGCAGCTGAATATAGGGTTTATGACCTACTGGAATGTTGCACAAATATGTTCGGCCTTTATCACCGTAGCAGGTCTCGTGTAAACAAGCCCGTTGGCCCTTACATGTGTCCTACTAGTGCCACTTGCGCCACATTCAGCGTTTCGAGTACCCCCCAACAACGAGGCTTGGTGCCCCGCGATGCCCACGGTCGCCATGCCGGATCCCCCCGTCCACAACATTACTTCCACCAGCGTCGACGCATCAAGGTGCACGCCATTTCCGTCCTACTACTGGGCTCACGATGGCGCGGTATGAACATGCGGCTATGCACTGGTATAGAAAGCCTTTGCCCTACGGCAAGGAGGCCGTGAGGGCCCTACTCTCCCGCATGCGCTTAAATCAATCACACCAGCTACTGTCCATGATTTTTCCACTAAACCATCGTCATCGACACGTAGGGCTTGGTCCAGATCGTGAATGACTTAATTTCAATGCCCTACGTGTATGGTGGATAGTGATCATACCATACCAAGGGTGATGTGGTGTGTGTACGTGGGCAGTGGAGTCCCACGCCTATGTATGCACACAAGTGGCGCAATTTGTGGTTTTGAAGCGCTAGAGCCAGCATAAGCCCTGCTTTTGCCTAAATGAAAGTGATGGTCGCACACATGGCAATATCGGGTGTATCGCGCTATCGCGGCATTTTCCCCCAACCGGATGACCCTGAGTAACATGCATGCATGCGCGCATGGTCTCAGTGTAGCTGCGCATGGGCATGTGGATCGAATTCGCAAACCCCATACTTATGTGGAAGGGTGTAGTTTGTGATTGAAACGAACCAAAACATAACAAATGATGCACTTACAATGAATATCGGCAAGTCTGTATTGCACAAGTACTGTCAAGAAATCACGGACGATGGACCATGTAGATATACGTGGATTCTCAGGGAACTGTTTGGGATCATGTTGGGATCCATGTACTGTTTGATGGGGCTACAGTACGACATAGAAACTTTGGATTTTCAGGGTCGTGTCTGGTGTTAATCGGTTTGCATTTGAAGTTCTCATGCTTCAGCACTCAGTGCCAGGCCATGCGGTCGACCGCTACTGTCTGCCATGTGGAACCCCCAAAAACAAATAAATGCATCTCACGTTCCCAAATGGCGCCACCTGGAATCCACACTGAGGCATGCATCGTCCTCTCCTGAAGCAACCCAGCACACTCATTTCCAGCCACAGAAGAGGTTGCAATATGTGCAGCCCAACTGTTGACCCGGGGGCCTTTTTTGACATGGAGGCCTATCTAGAGGAAGGGCCCGGATTGTTAGGCATTGGTGTATATTTTGATGAGCGTTTTGTGAGATGTGCCGAGGAGCGTTGGTAGCCTGATCACTGCCCCGCCGCGTGCCTCTCATTGTCATCGATGAAACGTGTGGCATGCATTCTACATCACATGCCCACGCTCAGTGTGCGATAATAATCGTGATGGAATCCCCCCCTCCCCCTAAGAAAAGAAAACGGAATAGCAGAAGCTGATCCGACTAGAACACAAGTACAATGCCGGCGCCTCGCTGAAATGCAGCGAAACAACTACTGATCCCGGGGGGGCTGCAAAGGCATTACAATTGTGTAGTGGGACGCACTCACACTCTCTCGCACACGCACACGTATACACACACGCTCTCGCACACGCACACGCACACGCACACGCACACACACACACACACACACACACACACACACACACACACACACACACACACACGCACACGCACAGAGAGGCTACCAGAGCAGGGCAGCAGGGATGGGAGAAGCATAGCAAGTGTAGGTGTGTGTATGTATGTATGTGTATGTGTGAGAGAGAAGGGGGGGGGGCATTGAGCGCGGGGTTACAAGAAGCACGCGGCAATGTCGCTGAAAGTACATGCAGCGGCGGCACGAGGACCGGCGCAGAGGGGCGCGCTCAGTCCATGCGGCCCTTGAGGGTGCGCGTGATCGTCTTGTCAGGGGTGATGACGTACACGATGGCGCCCCAGCCTGACAGCGCGTCGCGATCCTGCCCCGACATCAGGCACTGCGACAGCGTCTCGAACAGCTCCTCCGCCTCCATGTCCGGCCGCCACGTGGACTCGCACATGCCGTAGAGCGAATCGGGGGCGGTGCCCTGGCGCACAGGAGGGGGCATCAGCCACGTCAGCGCTCCTCCCCACTCATCACCTGCTACACCTCTTTGTCATGAAGTGAGGCAAGCCCTGACGCCAGCACCGCCTGCCACCGCCGCACCGTTGAATGCGGGAGCAAAACCTACTGATCAGTTCTGCAACATTGCTTAGATAACTCAGTGGCGGACATGTGGTGCTTTCTGGTGTATGTCGACAACTGTACACCTGTTTCTTGTTTGGGAAAAAAAAACGGCACTTGTAGGAGAGCCAAATGTGTGTCTACGCTGAGCTTGAGCAGGCGGGCCGGGGCGGGGCGGGGGGGGGGGGGGGGGGGAGGGGGTAGGACAGCATTGCTCACCGCCACCATGAAGTCAGTGGCGGTTTCCATCGCCCCAATGGTGTCCATCCCGCACAGGTAGGGCGTCCCGTCGCTCTCCAGCCCCGCAATCACAGGCGAGCAGAAGTACGGCCCGAATCTGAAGCAGTGGGGAGGAGGGCAGTGCGCGGGCCCGTCAGCGCTGGTGCCGTGGATGGCTTTCAAGGGCACGAGGGCGGCCCAGGCTGTCTGGCGGGACGAAATGCGGTGTTTGCATGAGGATGCCTGCGAGCGCCCCCCCGCCCCCCCCCCCCCCCCCTTCTCCCCCCCACCCTCCCCCTAAAAATCCCTCACCCCAGCTACCTTACCCCTCAGCCCCATTCTTGGGCCATCTGGGCCAAGACCAGAAAGTGGGCAGGCAAGGATGCAGCACAGCCAGAGCGAAATCTCCGCCCCCGTGCCTCTCCCCTCTGCCTCTCCCCTCAGAGATGTGCCCAGGATGGCAGCACCACTTTTAATACAACTCATTCCCCCCTGCCCTGAGAGACATTCCCAGGTCCACAGGCAAGACTCTGTTTTCCTCCGCGCGGGCAACTGCGCCTTCACGGAAGACCCCCGCTCCCAAGCCTTCCGAGCCTCCCCCGCACACCCATTCCAAGCGCTGTGAAGCAGGGCGGCCCGCTGCCTTCCCGGGCGCAGATCCGGCCGCCCAACAGCCGCAGATCTGGTACGCGCCAGCGGGACCCAGATCCCAGGGCCGAATCCGCTGGGAGCGGATGCTGTGCGCCGAGGGGACGGGCGGCGAGCGGGGGAGGAAAGAGGGGGCCAGGGCGGGGTGTGGGGTCGGCGTACCGTTTCTCGTAGAGCGTGGAGGAGACGAGGTGCCCGAAGGTGGAGGGCTTGATGTTGCGCTCCTCCCGCAGCTTGTACATGTTGTGCTTAAACTGGAAGCGCTGGCTCAGCGTCTGCGCGTCCGTCCCCAGGCCCGCGAGACCCAGGTACAGGTGGTCGTGGATCTTGTACACCTTCTTGTAGTCCGTGGCCAGTGTCTGGAACTGCACGCCCAGCCGCAGGTCGGAGCCGATGGCAACGCAGTTCTTGCCGGCCATCGCCACGATGGCCGCGCCGTTCATCTCAAAGATCGACATCCTGCGGCTCCCCCTCCCGGTCCCTGCAGCGGCGTGTGCTTGCCTGCGAGGAGATGGCACTGTCTTCTCAGATACACACGGAAGCTGCTGCTGTGATTGTGGCTGAGTGCTGCCGGTCGCTGCTCGTGTGGGCGTGCTGGCGCCTAGAGCGCTGGCCTGATCGGGCTGGTCCTGAGCGAGCACCAGCTTAGTCGCTGCTACAGGAGTGTACCCCGTACCGCAATCCGACTGCTCACTGGTGTAGTAGCGGTTCAGGCGACTACGGGAACTACTGCGCGCGAGGCAGGTCAGGCGGGCAGTGACGATGTTGGCTGACTTTCCTGACAAAATCACGATGGAGCAGTGCTAGTTACGTACCGAATTAAATATGTGTATTTACTGTGCCTCATTAGTCGATAGTAAATTATATTTATTGTTTTTTCTTTCAAATTGCGCATTCAGATGACTGGTTCATCAGAGCGTCTCTGTAGCGACTGGCCCGGGCAACGGGCAGGATAAGAATTATATGCACTACCGGCTGTACGGCTTCCCACTCGAATAAAATACCGCCCGCATGATCCATCTGATGATACATATACCCGTGCTCGCCGTACTCGTACATGAAGCTTGGCTGTAGAGCAATTTAAGCAGCTCTACTGCTGACGATGATGCCACACAAATATAACCAGTGCAGCTTGGACAGTCTGTCGTCATTTTAATGCCATGCCATCTGCTGCGACAAGGGCAATTGAGTAGGCCTCCCATCACAACATACTCATACAGACCGTGTCACACAGTCATCCAATGATTTGTCTCTAAAATTTTTCATATGAATTGATAAATGAAACGAAAAGAGTCCCTTGCAGGTACAACTTCTCTATATATACAAATGTATGTTTCTTATTAAATGGACCGGTATTACTGCAAGCCTGCAGCAAATGACCGCTTCCCGCAGCCAACAGAGCACCGATGGTAGACAATGGTGCTACTATCGCATGCACGGTTGTCGCACGTTGCGACAGGTGGCTGGTACGTCTTGGCTGTCAATGTTTGGCACTGTTTATTCCGATGAATATAGTCGCCAGTGGAAGCTTCTGTCGCCGCCACGTAGAAGCGTTGTGGCGACGAGTTGCAACACCTGTGGAGAGCAAGCACCGAGGGTGGCTACACATGATGTGATGGCTCCTCGCACAGACCGCGCTCAGCCTCCACCAGCCTCTGTCTTAGGCAGGCCACGTGGCGCTCCGCTGCTTCTAGCTCCTCCTGCGCACGCACATTCAATACGTAGCCATAAGCAATCCTGTGTACTTCGATGTAAATGCGAATAGTGGTCCTGAGATACATCTTGATACAGCGCGGTACCATGCCAGGTCTCACGCATCCAGGCAGATTACAGTCGTCAGCGACCTCAATGCGCACGCAAGCACTGCATTTTGGGACACAATACCGCTATGCAGAGCAAACGGTACAATACAGGGCTGCAAACGGGGGGCTACCCGCAGGTTTCTGATGTGCTGCGCGCTGCTCTCCGCCCGGGATGGGCCTCCTGCGCAATCATGCGGAGCCTCCACCTTGGCGTGTTCAGCCGAGGGTCGCTCGCAACGGCCGCCAGAGCCCGCTGGCTGCCCATCACGGGCAACGGTGCCTCGCAGCCCCCGCGCAGATCCCTCAGAGCGTTGACACACCGCGGCGATCTCCGTCTCCTGCGTGTCCTGCGAGTCGGGGATGAGGATGACGTCATCGCCGTCACTGTCGACCGTGTTCCTCCTGTCGCTCGTCAGCTCTTCCGGGGGCACAGCGACAGGCTGCGGAGAGGAAACCACCACAGCGTGCGTGTCAGCCGTGGAGCCGGTCATCCTAACAATTGCAGAGGAGCTGCCTGGCTGCGTCTCCAGGCCGCGTGGTCGCTGCGGGCCAGCGTGGGTGGTCGGGGCCCCCGCCAGCTTGCCGAAAGCCGCCCAGCCTCCATGCTGCTCCAGGCTCTTGGCAGACGCCAGACGCCAGAGCGGCGCCGCGGGCTGGGAGGCAGCGCATCGCCCTCTGCCAGACACTTGGCTGTCCTCTGCAAATGGCTGCGCGGCAAGACAGGGGCTCCCATCAATGACATGGGCACGCCCGCACCCTTCGCAGAAGAGGCTGCCCACAGCTGCGCGGACACTCCAATGATATTGCTTGGATTCATTCATGTGAGCATTCAGGGCTCCAGCAGGACAACGACTTGCAGTAGCACGCTTTGCTGGTTTGATGCGGCGCGAGATACACTGCAGACATGCTTTTGGTTCGCTGTACGTTTCTTGACACCCCCCTTCCCGGGTAAAGAACGAAACCGGATATTCATATAGCATTCAAAGATTCCAGAATACACCATCAAAACTGCGAAGATGATCTGTCTGTGTGCTGCAATTCGTTATTACTTTGACACGCCACCCCTATTCAATAGTTCGGCACTCAGTAAGTTACAACTCGTAGTCACAGCTGCAGCCAATGAGAAGGTGGCGCCACGGGATCGGCCCTGCAGTAGCGGGAAAACGCAGGCTGTTACCGGCGTGCGGAGGTGTGGAGCCTCGGTTCCGTCCACCGCAGCTTGACGCGCGGATGTCCCGCCCTCCACAGACGGATACAGGCATTCCAAAAGCGCTCTCTCCTTGCCCCTGGTATGCCAGCGCCGACATACAGTCTTTGTCCGCCGACAAAGCCCATGCCAGTATGTGGCACGGGCGCTGGAAAGGAGGCAGCCGTTTGAGAGGGTTGCCTGTGCGAGGCTGTTGATATGGCGAACAGGGTCAAACACGCCATCTCTCCCCCTGCAACAAGCGCTCACCGGCAGTCCTTTCCGTGTAGCATCGCAGCGTCAATAGTCGGACCACTCGGCAAGGAGTGGTTGGCAGGTCCCCGCTTCGTCAACTCTGCTGCGCCGCTGCCTGAAGACATCACACAGTGCTGGGCCGTCAGGGCGGAGGGGGCGGGGCAGTTGAGCCTGGGGACATTGCTGGGGAGAAGGCTTCCTGGCCACACTGCATGGCACCGCCCCGAAGCATGCAGAGGCAACGCACCCTTGCCGGCCCCAATCCGAGCCGCTTTGGTAAAAGAGATACCGCTCTTGCTGCTGTCGGCCGCCCTCTTCATGGGGGCGGGTTGCCGTGGAAGTCCGTTGTCGGCACCGTTCGCGCTGGTTGCTGGCGGGCGGCCTTCCCTCTGGCCTGGTGTGCATTGGTCGTCGGGGCGGCTGGTCCCGTTCGCGTGGCATTCTGTGCCACCTGGGGTATGCGCCTGGCGAGCTGGGAGCCTACTTGCCGCCGCCAGCAGCTTCCTCCGGGCCCCAAGGGCGACAACCCCCATGGCAACAAGCGCCGAGTCCGTCACATCGGGCATGGCCTCAAGCCCCACGCCCGCACGCTCCAACACAGGGCCGTACTTGCCGAGGTCCATGCCGTCCAGCCAGGCCTGCAGCGTCGCAAGGAGGGGGGTGCCAGGGTCGGGAGGCTGGCTGCCCTGCGAGGAGGCAGGCGCTTTGGGAGCCGGCTGGGTGCTGTTGGCAGCGCCGCTCTTCCCCTTTGACGCACCTGGGGATGGTTGGACAGGGAGCAAGCGGGGTGATTTCTCCTCGTGAGCCGCTCTGTCGCTCGAGGGGGCACATGCAAGCTGCGATCCATGACGCAAAACTCATTGTGTGGGCCATCCTGCAGGCTCGCAGGCCCTCACCACACTTCTTCACGTGGTTCACCCGGGCCTGGAACGCGCAGCGCGTCAGGTCCTTTCCACATGCCACACAGCTGTAGGTGGCCCCCCTGAGGTCCTGCGCCGGCTGAGCGTTCTCTTTCGCTGCGCCAGCCCATCGCGCGCCAGGTAGCACTGCCTGCCTAGCGGGCGCCAGCGGCACCCCGTACGCTGGCTTCACCGCGGCTGTAGCTACTGCTGCAGCTGCCAGAGGAGCGTCAGCCCTTGAGATAGGGCTGGATCCAGCTCGCATTTTGATGGCGTCGCAGCACTGGTTCACGTGCTCCTGGCGGGCCTCCAGGGAGCGACTGGTGAGGTCTACCCCGCAGATCATGCACGAAAAGGCAGCCAAGGTGCCACCTGGAAACACCGCAATAACAGGTGAAGCTGAAGCAGACTGTGGAGAAGCGATGGCATCGCTTGTCGGCCTTGCAGCAACACCGGCTCACCTGCAGCGTCGGTTGTCTGCGCGGAAGCGGCCGACACTGGTTCTGCGCCAGCAAGGCTGTCCAGGCAGCGGTTGACGTGAGACGCTCGCGCCTGCTCATCCATAAGGGTGAGCGCAGTCCCACACACTGGGCATACCTGATAGCGCGGCGGACACAGCAAGGGGGCAGCGTGAGCGCGTCCAGGCTCGTGTGCCCCGGAAGGCTCGTGTGACGGGAAGCTCGCCTCTTGTGCGTTGTATTTATGTCGTCATTTTCACATTGCCTAAAACCGCGCAGCGCCAGTGAGCACTTACGTTCACACCACCGGAGTTTCCTGATGATCCAAGGCCCTGCCGTGTCGACTCCATCACGCCGCCGCACTTCACCTTCATGTTGCGGGTGTGCAGGAGACAGCACCGCTGCGTGAACGAGGCACACCGGGCACCCTCGCCGCGCGCGTGGCTGCGTATGTGGTTATGAGCCTCGCCCGTCCCGGGGGACGGAGCTGGACGGCACCGGCCACCACAGGAGATCGCGCCCGCTCACTCCGAGAGCAGGAGCGCCAAGTTCAGGGCGCTGCCCTTGGCCCTTCGTCAGGCGCCCGGGCCGCACGTTGCCGCCGGGCACCCCTGGGGTGGTCTCTTGAGCAATCAGCCGGACTGGGACTGCACACTCCGCAATCGCGCCGTGACGGCATATGTATGTTAAGACCCAGCCCAGGTACGAAAATTTTGACCAAGACCTATGTATACACAGGGCATTTTCGTACATCGGTCGAAATATATCCAGTTGGAGCGGAGGAAAAGGAGAGCCGCGTCCGAAATCGCCTGGAATACGTGAGAATCGATACCGGTTGCAATACGGTCTATCACGGATTTTTAGGCGTCCTCCGTCCTCCGTCCTCCGTCCTCGTGTGCTGCGTCTTCGTGAATGAACCGTCATACATTCGATCTGTGCTCGTTTGATTTCTAGACACTCCTACCCTTGTGGTCCGTTAAAATCCTGCGACTAAGACGAATCTATCGTGAATTATAACGGAAACATGCTGCAAAAATCACGAATGTACCCCGTCCGTCCTGTCACATACGCCCTTCGCGTATGAACCGTCATACGTTCGGTTTTCGCTCGTTTGATTTCAAGGTACTGGTACGTGTACGGTAAGATTCTAAATGGATGCGCGTGTATTCTAGCCCAGGCACGCCATATATTCGTCTAAAACGCCAAAATAACGCGGTACCGCAGCGCGTTTTCACTGCTGAATCAGCAAGCGAGACTATTCGGCGACTATTACTTATACGGTAGTCAAAGTATGATGCTGTAAAAAGGGGTCGCCGCGGTGCGGGGGCAGTCCGCCGACCCGGGGCCCGGCGTCCGTCGACGGACGGGCGACGGGCGAACGATGGCGTCCGACGTTCGGCGTCCGGTGCCGGTACAGGCGGCGGGCATGGCGATTCGCGCCGTGCCCGCCCCGTAGACCTGACGACCGGCCCGACCTGCGCGGCCTCGTGCGGGATGCGGGCCGCCTGTAGGCGGCTTGTACTGTATTGCTGATCTTGTAGTGCTGCTTTTTTTTTGTGGTAATACAACTTTTAGCGGTGGGTTGGGAACTGGCCTTTTTGTAATGCACACCAGTAGTCAGCGGCCCGCTTTTACGCGGCTTGCAGATTTAATCTGTTTTACAAAATAATACGTCTCTTTTGAAAATAAATTACTGACAAATCTAACGCTAAAAGCATTATTACCCGGAAACAACAGTATTACAAGATCAACACTACAAGCCGGCTAAAAGCGGCCCGCATCCCGCACCAGGCTCAACCCAAGAGGTATGGGCACCTCCACAAATCCCCGGCGCGAAGCGCCGCTTAGTATACATATACACACACATATATACATATACACGGGGGGTTTTTGATATTTTTCATTTTGCTCACGGAGACGACATCGTGACGAGGGCGCTAACGTTTTGCCGCGCGCAGTCGCGCACAAAGGCTCTCATTTGATTTTTGGAGGGGCTGGGCCACAATCAACTGAGATGCAATAAAACACAGTACATCACAGTGTTTGCTTGAAGTGGCACACTGGCACATGCCGCACAGTGGGTTTAGCCAGTCTGATTAAACCTTTTGCTTACATCGGTGCTTTAACATATGCGCACTACAACCATAACTAAAAGCAATTGTGAAAGGTTGCATGCAAAATAGAGACATGAGCATGAAACCAAGGGTCAAGAAGGAGGGCAGGGAGCCAAGAACCAAGGAAGAGCCAAGGGAACCATGAATGAAGTCGCCAAGCTGCCAAGGAACCAAAGGGTCAAGGGAAACACCGAAGCCAAAGAACGAGCGACCAAAAGGGGAACATTAAACCAATGGGGGTCACTGCCCAGGGATACTAGGCCATCAGCCGCGGCGAGTGCGCTTGCAGCCGATGACCCGGGTCATAGCAACACAGCCTGACGATCGAGCGACGCGACGCAGCATGCGCATGAGCACCATCACGTGCCGCGGCCGCCGCCACGACTCACCATTCCAAGAACGTTGTCTGCATGTGCCATGCATGTTGATGAGCAATTAGGAGAAACGGCGGCGCCACGCAGACCCAAGAGCTCGCTAGTGTGCGTGTGGCTAGCTTTGGCAAGCTCCACCAAGAAGGCCTTAGTGCGTGCGGGGCCAGCGAGCCAAACTCAGAGACAGCGAAAGGAACAAAGCGAAGCATGCCGGCGGCGTTTCGGACACCCTCGTCATACTTTTGGATTTTGTGGCGCTTTGTGGCCCGCAATGCAGTCGTTGGATCCGAGCTTGTATGGCGACACTATTACGTCCTTCCTCGAAGATGCAAACGCCGCCGCGGTTTCAACTCTCGCCGGCATTTTGGGTGTTAGCCCCGACCTCATGGAAACGCCCTACTCCATGCGCACGCAGCTGTCCCTCCCGGTCCAATTTGGCGGCCTCGGCAGCGGCGATAACGCGGTTATCGCATATGCCTCCCGCCACGCCGGCGCTGCGGCCCTTGTGGTTGGTCAAGCTGTGACTTTCCTCCGCCGTGCTCAACACGACATCCTGAGCGACGCCGGCGCGCTCCTTTCCGAGCCGTCATGCGTATCTAGCCCTCGTAGCCTCTACCGTGTTGGGGCGTCCTCGATTCACCACTTGGGCCACTCCAGCGTTAGCGCCCGATGCCGACGCCAACGTGTCGGCGCCGATGTGGGCTGTCGAGCTTTGCGTTGCACATACCCGTGTCGTTGACGAGTGTGGAGACGGGGTGCTCGAGGATCTAGCGGGGGCGTTGGCCTCTCCCCTGATATTGCTTCCCTCCAACCGCTCTCCCGTTGCTCGTGCCGGCCGCTCGGCCGCTGGGGCTGAGCCGGCGTTTATACGATGCGCTCGGCGGCCGACCTCCAAGCTATTTCGCATTACTCGGACTTCCCCTCGCACTAGCCAATGTGAGGTGCCGCTATAGCTTCATTAATACTCGATACTATCGAAGAGCAGCCAATACCCTGCTCTTAGACATGACTCTTGCTCCGCTAGCCTAATCGCGCAGGGTTTAAGGGTGGGCGGGGGTGGGCGGGGCGAGTAAAAAGCCGGAACCGAGGCGGATATCTTACAGACCTAACTAATCATAGTGGGACAAGTAGACCCGTTGCAGGAGTGTGGAATCCAGAGAGCGCCGCAAGGATCAATCGTTGTAGTCGCTACATTATTGTACAGCCCCGCGTCCGCCGACCCGCTGACCCGGGGCCCGGCGTCCGCCGTCAAGAGACGCACGGGCGGCGAGGTGGACGGGCGACGGTCGTCCGGCGTTTGGGTCCGGACGAACGACGGCGTCCGGCGTCCGGTGTCCGGTCCACGCGGTGGGCTTGGCGCTTCACGCCATGCCCGCCACGTAGATCTGACGAACGGCGACGACCTGCTCGATCGGCGTGTTTTGCTAGCTAAGCACAATATATTCGTCGCTTAATGTACATATTGCTCGATAGACAAACGTGCTCTACTAAGTTGATATATACATCGATGTGTACATTCGTATTCGTATATACATTCGCTCGTACATCAATACATGCAAGTGCTTGTAGAGTTGTAGTGCAGTGGGCACCCATCATTACATATTTGAGTATCGGTTCGGCAAGTATTTCAGTTCACGCGCACCGTCAAGGAACAGTAATTTAAGCAGTGTATGACAGAAATGGAAATATTTTTTCCGAAAGAGAAGGAAAGCCCCCCCCCCTTTTCTCCCCAGAATATCCGCCACCCAGAACAACATACATAATCTGAGCCGCCTCTTCATTAGCGAGTGGTCACTATTATTGCTGAAGTTCTCCGATCGAGACGCGCCCGCGCCGGCAAATGGGAGGCAGACACTAAGATGACACTAGTACGCGTAGCCTTAGTGTGTAACCGGCGGCCCGTAAAGGTTGGGAGGCACATGGGTGTTCGATCGCGACTACAGAAATGAAAAAGCAAGGTACCTGGTACCCATAACCGCTGCCTCTCAGCGACTACGTAAATGCTTTCATCGGCAGGCCAGCGGTCGTTCAGCAACTTAGCTTCATCCAAAAGGCACAATACTTGGCACAGTTAGTCAAAGCAAGGCATGAGATTCAATATTAACTAGTAGCGACTACATGTACCACAGCTGAGCACTCGAGCAGACGCCGCCGCGCGCCGGAACATGGCCGAGCGTGGCAAACGGCGCACATCTCATGGCGCATGTCTACTTTGCCGGTAGCGCATCCCGGGAGCCACAACTGCTTATATACCCACCGCCATACGAGTCGCCACCACCAGGCAGCCATGGCGGCCGACACACGGCCCGAGCTTGCGGCCTGAATGGCCAGCGTTCGCAATATCTCAGCCGCTACAGGGAGAACAACACGAAGCATGTGCAGACATTCCAACTAGAGGCGGAGAGGATCGAGCAAACAACACGGGGAGCATGGGAGCAGATGACCGCGTTATGCCGCTTGTCGCAGATGGCGAGATCGGCCAAGTGCTCAGGACTCTGCAGCTCTTGGACCCCACACTCCAAGACGTGTCTGTCACCCGGCGTGAGCCGGACAAGTGCACAACGTTGGAGAAGGTGTTACTGAAGGTGTTGCTGTCAGCACACCTTACATGGTGCAGTTCTTGAAAGCTTGCATCAATCAACCCTGCGATTGCACCGCGCGCGCGTGCAAAAAGGGCATTTGGCCTGCCAGCTGCGTCACTGATCAATATCTATATTGGAAGATTCAGGCGACGCGTATGCCTACTCCCATCCCGAAGCATGTGGACCCCGAGGACAAGGCATCCAAGCTGCACTACCTACCACTGCAGAGCACTTATAACCCAACAAGATCATAAAAGCTGCATGGCAGCCAGCAAGGGCAAGCCCGCTGATGGCACTCCTACGGCAGCATCAGCAGGCAGAGGCGGCAGAGGAAGCATGGGCGGCAGGGGCGGCCGAGGACATGGCAGCGACGCCGTAGTACCAACGTTGCTGACATAGCACTGTATGGAGATCATCACGCCTGGCGTGGGCATCTTCATCATCAATAACTGTCCATAGGGATTGTATGTGGAATGCAAGGATTGGTGCAAGCCTGGAATCGTCTACTCAACGCGCGCTCACAGTAACATGATGCCTCCATACCGTGCAGATGGCGAGCCGCGCAGCATGGCGGCATTAAGGGCATGCTGCCATGTAGCCAAGGATGCGTTTCAAGTTAGAGGCGCACGACGGTATGATGGATTGCATATGTGGAGGCCAACCCCTTCCAGAGGACGGGGCCACCCCTACCACCCCCACCACAATGTATTCTATGGTGCTGATGACATGGAATGCCAGCATGCATACATAGGCACAATGCTATGCCAAGCGAGGAAGGCATTCTCTTGCGGCCTCTTGGGCTGATGACGCATTTTGCTCCAACTGTGCTGGAATCACTCATGAGGTTGGCATCATAGAGTGTGGCATTCCATTCAGAACTGTGTTGCCTCTATTGTGCAAGCCTGCAAAAAGGCAAATCAAGGCAGGGGGCCCTGTGAGATTCAGATGTGACGTAAATGTGCCTTACTGGTGACGAACGACGACATACGGGGACGATACGGGACGGACGAGGGACGTGGATTTCATACCGAGTAGCGACGACTATCGCGCGCGACCTGTAAAGTACTATATGAATTTATCGTTTCCATAATTTCATCAAATTGATATGCACACGCGGGCTCGCGTGTCGCCCGCCGACGCGGAGCACCCGGGCTAAGTACAGGCGGATGTACGCACTCACTGCACATCGCCGCACATCGCTGACCCCGCGGTGTGCGGCGATGTGCGGCACGACGGGCGGAGGTGTGGGCGGATGTAGGTGGTACGGTAGGTGGTAGGCGGTAGGTGGTGTTCGTAGATGCGCGTTTAAATGCAGCCGCCCTAACTGCTGATGATTGTGTAACGCCCCAGCACGCGCATGAAGTACGGGGTCGCCTCACGGTCACCGCCGCTCACCGCTGAATCAAGCGCGGACAGCCGCGCACTCACATCTGTGTTGCATGCCGGTGGTGGGTTACATCCACCCCAACTCTCAACCCCCCCCCCCCCCCCCCCCGCCCCCCGCGCGCTGCAGCAGGCATGCCGGCAAAGGGATGGATAGCGAGTGTGTCGAAGGATGGCGTGTACTCATGCAAGCACTGCCGGGGCAACGTGACGGGCACATGTGATAAGATGGCGCGAGAGCGGCACTTCCTAAAATTCCCGAACTGTAGCCACTCGTTGAAGCGTGCGGCTAAGTTGCGCCGCAAGGCCGCCTTATCACAAGCAGCAGCAGCAGCGGCAGCAGCAGCAGCAGCAGCAACAGGGGTGGCAGCAGGAGTAGCTGCAGCCGTCGGAAACGGCCCGCCGGCGCCGGTCTTGGACGACGGCGGCTCGAAGGTGGACGATGTGATGGGCGTGGGGGAGGACCCCGTTGGCGAAGACGGTATGGACATCGACGCGCCTGCGTGGCCGCCGGCGGGCGTGGAACCCGCGATGAGGGCGTGATACGGGAAGGCGATCCCGGTGACTTCTACATGAAGGTCATCGCCAAGAAGTTCCGGGGAGTATGGCACTACGGCGTGATAACCAGCGTCGTTACCGAGTGGGTGTTGGAGATCTACGGCGGGGCGACCCAGTGGCGCGCTGTTTTCGAGGACGGTGACATTGTGGACCTTCTGCGTTCAGAGGTGAGTGGGCCCGGCCTGCGTGTTGGTGGCACCACTCAACTGCGGTTGTATGGAATCACACGCACCCGTCCGGTCGGCGTGGCAGGTTGTGGAGGCTATGGCGGCTGCCCAGGAGCACCCCCCTGTGGATGCGGACGGGGATGCTCGCTTGGTAACCGTCCATGAAGGCGATGACTTGTCCAGTGAATCACGCACCTTGCCCGGCGTGCGTTCAACACAACCCGGCTGGCGGAGGCCAAGCACAACACTGGCTGCCATGGCGTGTGCCATGTGCATGTGGTCCTGGGCTATGTCAGCATGGTCAACCTCTTCCCCCTCGCGCCGTTCCACCTGTTTTTTTTTGGCTTGAGAAGGGACTTCTGGAGGAAATTTGTCACCGTGCAGGGCCACATTGGATTCCGAGCTATGAAGCAGGAAGACCGGCGCCAGGCTTTAGTCCCGATACCCAGCAACTTTGGACGCGGGTTGCGCCCTTCGTTTGCAGTGTCCAAGAAGTCGAAAGGTAACCCCCCCCCCCCCCCCCCCCCCCGGGCGTGGGCGTGGGCGTGGGCGTGACGGCATTCCCCTCCATGACTGCAGGGTCAGGCAAGGTGACGGTGCAGTCCGGCTGGGTCATGGAGGACTGCTTGCACCACATGGAAACGTTTTCCATTCTTAACGCCGGTCCGCTGTTCGAGGAGGCCCGGGTGAAGGCGATCATGCCCGAGAAGGAGCTCGCGTCCCCAGCGGTGGTGCGTTCGGTGTCGCGACTGGCGGTGCTTGGGCACATGTACAAGCGCCTGCAAGGAGCTGCGTGGTTCGTCACGCGGTGGGGGTTGCAGAATGTGGTGACGGAGGAGGACGGCCCCGAGCGCAAGGCGCAGGTGGACGCGCTCACTAGGGAGGGGAGGACTCGATACCCAGCGCGGCGCCAAGGCGCGGCGGCCGGGGCAGCGCGGCGCCAAGGCGCGGGGGCCGGGGCAGCGCGGCGCCAAGGCGCGGCGGCCGGGGCAGCGCGGCGCCAAGGCGCGGCGGCCCGGGCAGCGCGGCGCCAAGGCGCGTGGGATGGGCGGGGCAGCGGTTGCTACCGAGTGAGGCGTAGCATCATTTGCAGTAGCAACGCAGCCTTTCGGGTGTGACGCCGCTTGGATGTAACCCAGCAGTACGCGCAAAGTGCAAGTGCAAGCTGCTGATGGCGGGGATCCCGCGGCGGGGGGGGGGGGGGGGGGGGGCAGCGGCTGTGGGATAGGCGCGGCAGCGGTTGCTACAGAGTGAGGCGTCGCATCGTTTGCAGTAGCAACGCAGCCTTTCCGGTTGCATAGTGTGACACCGCCTGGATGTAACCCAACAGTACGCGCAAAGTGCAAGTGTTACACGTCCGTGTGCCCCACCCAATGACATTGCGCCCGACCTCACTGACGGCATGTCTCGCTCTCCTTCATCTCCTGGGCCGTCCGCCGCCTCACCATGCGCACCCTACCAGCCGCGCGTGCCTTCTCGGAAGCCTCACACACGGCGGCGCGAGTCGCGTCGTGGAACGCGTCCCTGACATGGCGGAACTCCGCCCTCACCGTGGCCGTGGTCGGGCAGGGGACTGCCCGCTGATGGGTCGCCATGCATGGGTACTTGGGGCCGCACAAAGCCGGGGTGCCGTCGCAGCAACACTCCCAGTCCGTCTGTTGGCCGCAGTCAACGCATGACGGGCGTCCGGCCAGGACACGCACATGATAGTGCATGTGGCCGCCTCCCGCCACTGCTCGTAGTGCTCCGGTCAACATGGCGACGAGCAAGTCGGCATGTCCCGCAGGCAGGTGGCTGCGGGGCGGGTGGCGCGAGCGCAGCCTCGCTCGCCTCGACAACCCCCTCAGCCCGATCAGTCGCCTCGACCACGGCCTCCTCCGCCTCTTGACGCGGCGCACCAGGCGCATCATCGTCGCCTGGCAGGGCGTCCCCCCCCGCAACGGCGCCGTCGGCGGTGGCCGACGCCGTCGTGGCGGGGTGTTGTGAGGAGGTGGCCCTAGACATAGGTGGGGCCGGCACCGCCATGCGTTGCTCCACATGCGGTGCGGTTCCTGACGCGACAGCTCCGTCGCACCAGTACCGGCGCCGGCACCCCACGCTTGCTGGGCTTACCACCAACCGGCATGTTTCCTTTGGGAGGCGGTTCATCCGCGTCGGAGGTGAGCGGCGGTGCCTGTGTGGGTGTGGATACTGCCCGGCCATTAGGGCTCCCGCCGCCTGCCGCTCCGCCGACCACGCCGCGGCGTGTGCTGCGCCCCGCATAGTCGCCTCGAATATATTATACATGACGCGGGGACGGGCCGGGGGGGGGGGGGGGGGGGGGGGGATTCGTGCGTTTCGTATGTCGGCGGAACGGCGTGCGAAGCTGCGGCTGGCGAAGGCGGTGGAAGTAAGCGTGGCGGCGTCGGCGGCGTATTACCGTGCGTGCATGCGTGCGCAACCCCGCGGCAGCAAGCGCCGGACTCGGCGTGTGCCGGTGGCAGAGCTGCAAAGCCATGGACACGGTACGGGATGCCAAGTCTGGCTAAGCAACTGCCGAGGCTGGCGGCTTAACCCCCATGTCCGGCGGTTGAGGGACGGAAAGTGCGTAGAAGTTGATCGGCAAAGCGGGCATATAAGCCTTGCTGTGCTAGGTTCCTATTAAGTAATGGCGGTTTGTGCTAAGTAATTCGTAGGGGTGGACCATGCAGCGCAGGTAGGGGGCGGTATAAATGAGGCCGGGCACATATACTACTGCTCCACGAAACGACACTGTCGCACGTGTAGTTGAATAGACCCCCCCGCCCCCCCCCCCCCCCCACCCCCCGCCGGGTCGGCCCGCCGACCGCCACGGCATGTAATATCTGTCATGCATCGCCGGGGTATGTGTGAGTGGATGCCCCGCCGCCACACCCCCCCCCCCCCCCATTTACACTTGTGCACTCTTTTGGGCTGGTTTCGGAACAGTACATGTACGTATGTATATACATACAATGGAACGTAGGACCTGCGCGGAAAGAGGCGGGGCTGGCGGAGTGCGTTGGGGGTGCGTAGAGTAGCGTGTTGGTGAGATTCGGGGTGCATCGGACGCCGGATGCCCATCCACCCAGCGTAAAAGACGCGTACGTAATATTCACAATGTATATATTCACACGCAAATGTGTGAGAACCGGACATTCCGTGCCGGATGGGTGGGAATACGGCGTCCGATGCAGCCAAAACCCCAGCAACACGCTATTCGATGCACCGCCTATGCACTCCGCGAGCACCGCCTCATTCTCTGTCGATTTCGAAAACGCCTTCACATTATCCACCGCTAATTGCAATTGCCACCGTGTAATGTTGTCACGATGTGCGCACACAACAACACTTACTACCGGTTCCGACGCGGATGGAGGCGGGGCTTGCGGAGTGCGTTGGGGGTAGGTGCGTAGAGCAGCGTGCTGCAAATAATTGGGGTGCATCGGACGCCGGATGCCCATCCACCCGGCGTAAAAGACGCGTAGTATTCACACTATATTAACACACAAATGTGTGAAAACCGGACATTCCGTGCCGGATGGGTGGGAATACGGCCTCCGATGCAGCCAAAACCCCAGCAACACGCTATTCGATGCACCGCCAATGCACTCCGCCAGCACCGCCTCATTCTTTGTCGATTTCGATAACGCCTTCACATTATCCACCGCTAATTGCAATTGCCACCGTGTAATGTTGTCACGATGTGCGCACACAACAACACTTACTATCGGTTCCGACGCGGATGGAGGCGGGGCTTGCGGAGTGCGTTGGGGGTGCGTAGAGTAGCGTGCTGCAAATAATTGGGGTGCATCGGACGCCGGATGCCCATCCACCCGGCATAAAAGACGCGTACGTAGTATTCACACTATATTAACACACAAATGTGTGAGAACCGGACATTCCGTGCCGGATGGATGGGAATACGGCGTCCGATGCAGCCAAAACCCCAGCAACACGCTATTCGATGCACCGCCAATGCACTCCGCCAGCACCGCCTCATTCTTTGTCGATTTCGAAAACGCCTTCACATTATCAACCGCTAATTGCAATTGCCACCGTGTAATGTTGTCACGATGTGCGCACACAACAACACTTACTACCGGTTCCGACGCGGATGGAGGCAGGGCTTGCTAGGTGCATTGGCGGTGCGTAGAGTAGCGTGCTGTAAATACTTGGGGTGCATCGGACGCCGGATGCCCATCCACCCGGCGTAAAAGACGCGTAGTATTCACACTATATTAACACACAAATGTGTGAAAACCGGACATTCCGTGCCGGATGGATGGGAATACGGCGTCTGATGCAGCCAAAACCCCAGCAACACGCTATTCTATGCACCGCCAATGCACTCCATCCGCAACCCCCGCCTCATTCCCAGTCGTACGTGCTTGTGCACACGCACGGAATGCTTGCACTGCTCCGAAACCACTGTCACATACCCCGCTCATTGGGTACCGATTGCGGCGCATGCACGGCTAGATATTTGTTTACATAAACCGGGGGGGGGGGGGGGCACAGTGTCCCGCTACTCACCCTGCATTGGATTAGATAGGGCGACGATTGCAAACAAGACGAGGAGCGAGGCGCGAATGAACTGCTCCGAAACCACGCGATGTGCCCGGTGACCTCCATATCCAGCACGTCCACCGATGAAAGTAATAAGGACAGGACCCCCCCGCCCCCCCCCACCCGCCAAAGTGGAGGAAGTGTAGGAGTACAACCGGAGCATGACGTGATCCATTGTCGCTTATTTACAAGCACGGGCGGTCCTGCCAGACCCGATCGTCTACGGCCGATATAATATTCACACTATATTAACATCGGTGCACACCGCCGCACAACGCTGCGCGCGCACATTCGTCGCGCACATATACGCGCGCCCTACCGCACATATTATCCCGGATTCACTCGGTGAAACCGCGTATTCATTACGCCGTGCTACTTCAACAATAATAAACATTGCGAAATTACACCGACACAATGCCGCACCGACTAGCTCTTGACAATACGTGCATATAAATAGTAGTGGCGCGCTGCTCCTCGCCTCCGATGTGTCGTTGACTGCTGCGGAAGGCGGTCGTCGACTGGGTGTTAATTTCTCCACCTCGGCCGCCCCCCCCCCCCCCCCCCCCCCTTCACCGCTCACAGCGCCATGGCAGACCTCGCCCCCCCGGGCAAAAGTGGGCGGCGAGCCTTGTTGTCTCGCGTGTCCGCGCCGCCGGCATCGAGGAGGACGAGAAAGACATGAGGAAACGCGTGACAAGGTGGGCGCGCAACAAAACACTCCATCCTCCACATTAGCACGCACCCACTCGTGGCTAACTTGTGCTGCGCGCAGGTTCGTCCGGGAGCGCCGTAAGGCCCACCTCAACGCCAAGGCTTCCACAGTGCCAGCGGCGCAACTCGTGGTGGCCGAGGAGGCCGCATCCTCAGCCGCTTAAAGGCGAAACGATTGTGGCTTGTTGTGGGCGTCTGGGCACAGGGGGCGTCCCGACGCCAAGGTAAGGAAGCTCATGGCGGCGTCGTCGACGGCACAGCCTCCCGGGGTGGTGAAGACACTGACGGATGACAAGAAGCGGAAGAGGCCAGTGAAGAAGCGCCGAGGTAAGAAACTGACGGTCGCGGAGTCGGAGGCGGAGTCGGAGGCGCAGGCGCAGGCGCAGGCGCAGGCGGAGGCGGAGGCGGAGGCAGCGAGATCGTCGAAGTGGAGGGTCCCCCGGGCACGCAAGAACAAGAACAAGCAGTAGCCCCCGCCCCCTTACCCCCCTCCCCTCACTCCCCCGGCGGGAGCGGCGGGCGGCGGGTAAAGCCCCCCCCCCCCCCCCCCCGGGCCACATTCCCCGATGGCAGCTGTCGCGAATATTGTAATTCAAACATTCTTCGGCAAACCGCTGCCTGCCCCCGCCCTCCCCCTCGCGAATATTTATGTAACGTGAGCACTCTTTGGCAAAACATGGCAGCCAAACCGCCCGTCTGATGACCTTTGATCGGACGGCGGGCATGCCCCTAGCCGAATAGTACGGCTGCGATTTGCGCTCCCATGTACTAATAGTCGTAGTTATCCACAGGCTGACTCGTCATCGCGCCCGGGTTCGTACTAGATACCCGGTACCGGCTTAGTAAATATATCGCGTACTACCCGGTACTACACGGACAACCTTGTACCTTATACGTCAGTGCCATGTAACACCTCACCGCCCTAGTACGACTACCAGAATGATTACAAAAAGGATTTATCGCCCGCCGGCAATAACGCCGGATGTACTCGCACGTAACTGGATGGACGTGCCGCCACCAGCAGCAGCCTTCGCGGATAAATAATAGTCGCTAGTAGTAGTGCTTCGTCACCCGTAAGTCACATCTGAATCTCACAGTGGGGGGCAAATACCCTGAGTGTCAGGTCTATATCGAACTAGGATGGATGCGGCCACGCACGGCGGCAGCGGCATAGCATGCATCCAATAGGTAGGGCTGCCCATAGGATTCATTGTAACAAGCAGCATTGCACGTAGGAATCGTGCGATGGAGGGTAGGGCAGCATACTTAGGACATGTAACAAGCGATGATGCAATGATTTGCGACCTGAGTATCTTGACATATATCAACCGATGCCCACTGAAACTCTGGGCCCCCCCCCGGGGGGGGGGGGGGGGGGGGGGGGGGGGCGGGTGTTGGATCCATTAGTGGCGTTTGTTTGCCCTAAATGCATGTGCCCTTTGCTGGAAATTATTGCATAGATGTATCCCTGCTTTTGGTATTTGAAGCATGCTTGGCCGCTCCCATGCATGGCATTAATGTGCAGCTATGTAAATGCCTTAATGCCCAAACCAGTCATATGACTGATGGTCTTACGAAGTCGGTGGGCAGTGAAATTCAGTGGGGATTGTCTCCTAAACCACACATCATCCTTGACGCCTTATACAGGTTGTTGGGACAGTACCTCGTACAGTCCTGTGGTGTGGTCCTCGGCCCGGTTCAGACGGGTATTCAAGCTCTACAATATCGGATGATGACATCCAAGTCCGATCGGCACCCTTTTCGAGCTTGATACCTCAATACAGATATCTCAATTGCCTTTTATTTTGGTGATTTCCGATA
Source organism: Tetraselmis striata (assembly GCA_006384855.1). Lineage (NCBI taxonomy): Eukaryota > Viridiplantae > Chlorophyta > Chlorodendrophyceae > Chlorodendrales > Chlorodendraceae > Tetraselmis > Tetraselmis striata. The sequence continues at coordinate 54,588 of VCJN01002741.1, forward strand.
TCGCCTTCTGCTGCTAGCTCATGTAATTAAATATCTCAATACAGGTATATGTGCGGCGGGCTAGCCGGCATTTTCAAATGCCGGTAGCCCGGTAGCGTCTCCATAGTTATACTCCGCATGCTGCGTACAGCTACATCCACGACCATTGAAAGCTCTCATCATCATCAGTTTTCATTATCGATCCGACGCGATGAACGGCCGCGCCCGCCCGCTTATGGAATCTCTATACTGGTACTGGTGTGAATTACAAAAAGGGCAGTTCCCCAGAACTATACTGGTACTGGTACCGGTATCGACTACCGCCGCCCGCGTGCTGCTGCGTTCAAACGACGGCGCGCCAAATTTCTGGCGCTTATTCCACCACCTACCTGTACGGGTACCTGCTCGTTGCTGCCCAGTTAATACCGGTCGATCGACAAGCCAGGTTAGTCGTAGTAGCTGCGATCTCGCCGCCAACAGCCACCTCTTCGTCCTCAACGTGCAGCGGTAGGGTTTTAGGGTTTTAAAATAAACCCTAAAACCCGGGGAGATCGGCCAAGTGCTCAGGACTCCGCAACTCTCGGATCCCACACTCCAAGACGTGTCTGTCACCCGGCGTGAGCCGGACAATTGCACAATGTTGGAGAAGGTGTTGCTGAAACACACTGTCAGCACACCTTACATTGTGGAGTTCCTGAAAGATGGCATGAATCAGCTCCGCGATAAATTGCACCGCGTGCAAAAAGGGCATTTGGCCTGCCAGCTGCGTCACTAATCAATATCTATACGGAAAGATTCAGGCGACGCGTATGCCTACTCCCATCCCGAAGCATGTGGACCCCGAGGACAAGGCATCCAAGCTGCACTACCTATCACTGCAGAGCACTAATAACCCAACAAGATCATAAAAGTTGTAGCCAGCAAAGGCAAGCCCGCTGATGGCACTCCTACGGCAGCATCAGCACGCAGAGGCGGCAAAGGAAGCATGGGCGGCAGAGGCGGCCGAGGACGAGGCAGCGACGCTGTAGTACCAACGTTGCTGACATAGCATTGTATGGAGATCATCACACATGGCGGTGGGCATCTTCATCATCAATAACTGTCCAAAGGGATTGTATGTAGAATGCAAGGATTGGTGCAAGCCTGGAATCGTCTACTCAACGCGCGCTCACAGCAACATGATGCCTCCATACCGTGCAGATGGCGAGCGAGCCGCGCAGCATGGCGGCATTAAGGGCATGCCGCCATCTAGCCAAGGATGCGTTTCAAGTTAGAGGCGCATGACGGTATGATGGATTGCATATGTGGAGGCCAACCCCTTCTAGAGGACGGGCCACCCCTATCACCCCTACCACAAGGTAGTCTATGTCATGGTGCTGATGACATGGAATGCCAGCATGCATGCATGCACATGCACCATGCTATGCCAAGCGAGGAACGCATTCTCTTGTGGCCTCTTGGGCTGATGACGCACTTTGCTCCAACTGTGCCGGAATCACTCGTGAGGCTGGCATCATAGAGTGTGGCAATCCTATCCGCCATGTTCCCTCTATCTATTGTGCAAGCCTGCAAAAAGGCAAATCAAGGCAGGGGGGCAAATACCCTGAGTGTCAGGTATATATCGAGGTGGGATGGATGCGGCCACTGCGGCAGCGGCAGAACATGCAACCAATAGGTAGGGCTGCCCACAGGTTTCATTGTAACAAGCAGCACTGCACGTATGAAGCGTGCGAGGGCAGCATAGGACGTGTAACAAGCGATGATGCAGTGATGTGCGACCTAAGCATCTTGACATATACCACTTGATGCCCACTGAAACTCTGGGGGCCCCGGGGGGGGGGGGTGTTGGATCCATCAGTGGCGTTTGTTTGCCCTAAATGCATGTGCCCTTTGCTGGATATTATTGCACATATGTATTCCTTTTGGCATTTGAAGCATGCTTGGCCGCTCCCATGGCATTTGCAGCTATGTAAGTGCCTTAATGCCCAAACCAGTGATATAACTGATGGTCTTAAGAAGTCGGTGGGCAGCGAAATTCAGTGGGCATTGTCTCCTAAACCACACAACATAATCCTTGACGCCTTATACAGGTAGTTGCGGCGGGCTAGCCAGCATTTTCAAATGCCGGTAGCACGGTAGCGTCTCCAGAGTTACTCCGCATGCTGCGTACAGCTACATCCACGACCATTGAAAGCGCTCATCAGTTTTCATCGATCCGACGCGATGAGCGGCCGCGCCCGCCCGCTAATGGTACTGGTACTGGTACCCGTACAGGGTAGCGACTACCGCCGCCCGCCTGCTGCTGCGTTCAAACGACGGCGCGCCAGATTTCTGGCGCTTATTCCACTTCCTACCTCCACGGGTACCTGCTCGTTGCTGCCCAGTTGGTCGATCGACAAGCCCAGTTAGTCGTCGTAGCTGCGATCTTGCCGCCAACAGCCACCTCTTCGTCCTAAACGTGCAGCGGTAGGTGCGCCAAAACAAGACCGCATGACACACGTCAGTCAACGCAGTCACGCATGATCGGCTTGCTCGCGAGTAGGCACGCGCATCACAGAACCTGTACAATTTTGAGTCGGGTAGTCTAGCGAGTCGGCGTAGCGAAACAAACAGTCGCTAGCAGCGTATGGTTGATAAATGAAATACGAGGAATGGCGTGCAGGTGCGCTGATACCCTGTCCGCTTGCCGCCCCCCACCCCCCCCCCCCCCCCCCCCCTCCGCCCCTGTAGGTACCCCCCCTCTCCGCACCGAGCTGGCGGCGGTTCTGCCTAAGGTACGTGGAGCTGTGACACACGACGGTCTGTGGCCTGTTGCCTATCTGCGACTCGACAAAGTAATGTGGCGGGCGAGAGCATAATACATAGGTGTTTCGCAGTCCCGGCACGTCGTGTCTATCGAGGCAGGGCTCTCGGCGCCTGAAATCGGCTATGATAGCGGCGCCAGTGTCCCGACTTCCAACTAGCGGCCAGCCTGCAGCGCTATGCTCCATCCAACGTCCTCATCCGCGATTAGTTTTCTGTGCCTGCGACACCATAACCTGGGAACTCTAGCCACCGGGGCTAGCTATGTGTACTTGTGCCGCTTCGCCATCATCCGGCGGCAGCATTGGCGCATGGAGACGCTGTCGCCTTACCAACGGCAGTACTACTCTTACTGCCGCTGCCACTTGGCGTGAACAGTCGGCAGCGCAGGCATTCTACGGGACGGCGCTTATATCCCGGCCGGGCAGATGTTTTCCCGGCCTGGAGCGACCCAGCAGCGATGCACACTTGTGATCTCCCTGTTGACGGCCTATCGCTACATATACTCAACCTTTTAAAAGCAGAGAAGGGCGCTTAAGTGCGGCTGCGTGCGAAGGACTCGCGCAGCACCTGGCATCCCACGACAGAATATGACTGGTTATGGTAAATCATACACTAGTACACAAATAATAATGCTACAGTATTGCATCTATTTCATGTACGATATGGTGTCTGCCACCCTGCGATGAGGTATCCCGAGAATACTGAGACTGACTGCTTTTTCCCTCTCTGCAGGACTTCTTATTGAATCTATTCAACTCAGCAGCCAGCGGCCATGCCTGCTTCCAAATGGAAGGGGCGTATTCCATCGGTCTCGTTGCGTCTCCTATGCCTCTGCCTCGGCGTCTATGTGGTTATCGGCATGTCTCAAAGCGCGTCATCCGGGCATAGGGTCCATGTTCGATTCAGCAGTGCACGATCGGAAGTGCTTCATAAACTGCATGAGGGCAGGAAGTATCGGCCGGGGAATCTGGAGGCTGCCCACGTGGAGGAGGCGGCGGAGGCCATGCTCAGAGTGCGCTCGCCGGACCAATTGGAAGCCTCGCCTGTGGAGGAGGTGGTTGCGGCTGTGCTCGAGGTGGCGCGTCTGCCCGCCGCGGAGTTGCAGCTTGCGCTGGACCAAAGCAGCGACAGCGCAGCCTTCAACCTTGGCACCCTCAGCCGCGGCGAGTGCCCGCGGGGTCGCGTGGCCTGGCTCCCCGAGCAGCCACTCGGCGGCCCAGCAGCGCAGTTCCGCGCCCGTGCGTCTCGGCCGTCCGGCCAGCCACCTGCAATCGTGTGGTATGACCACCTCTCCAAGGCAGGCGGCTCTGCATTCTGCAAGCTGGCCAAGCGGAACATGGCAAAGTCCGAGGTGCCAGCGTACTGGTGCATGCCGAGCTATCCGGGCATGGTAGATGCGCGGGTGGGGCAATGGTCCAACGACCAGCTTGTGGGCTACGTGCTCCGCACCAACCACACCCTGGTGGCCAATGAGTGGGAGCCCTTTCCGGCAGAGCGCTTTGACATGGACCCTCGCCTGCTCCAGATGGTGTTTGTGACCTCGCTGCGGGAGCCGCTGGACCGCCTGCTATCGGCGTATCGCCAGTGGCCGCATCGCCCGGCCCCCAACGACCGGAAAGAGCAGGAAGAGGATTTCTGGAAGTGGGTGACGCAGCGGCTGGACCTCGCGCGCACCGACAGCAAGGACCCTCGCGGCCTTGGGAAGGGCTGCAACACTGGCGACAACTTTGTTGCGCGTATCGGTCAGCCAAACTTTGCCACCTGGAAGTTCTCAGGCGGCAAGCTCCCGCCCTTTGGTGCTCCCTTTGACGCTACGCCCGTCGAGCAGTGGGTGGAGCCCTTTTCCACCGCGGTGTCTACGCTCTCTCGCTTCGACCTGGCTATCCCTCTGGATCTCCTCTCCACAGAGCCGCAAGTGGTAACCGACGTCCTTGGCTGGCACGACTTGAGCAACTCGCACGTGGTCAACCATGGACCTGTTTACAAGTCCCAGGCCCGCAGCTTCCTGACTGACGCGCATTATGAGGAGCTGTGGGACGCCAACCGCCTGGATCTCGTGCTCTACGCTTGGGTTCGCGCCGTCTACCTTGCTCGCCTCCACTGCAATGCCTAATTGGGCAGGTTACTGCTTCGGGAGGTCTAGGAGCGCACCAGCAGAATGCTGGACACCCGATGCCACACAAATCCGTGCCAAAGTAAATGCGCATTGCAGCGTCATCAATCCGCGTCAGATGCGCTCATACAAGTAACATGGGGTGGCGGTGCCGAGGCTGAGCATGCGCGCTTCTATCAGCACCTGCTTAGCAGACCGCCGGTGGAGCCTGTCGCTTCAGGAAAAGATTCTCTGTGTAACAAATCATATTTAAACAAAGAGGTAGGAAGGAGGGCGGGGTATTATCTCATACTGCACTCTCTGCACTCTCCGGACCTAGGCCAGGGGCCACGCGCATCTGACAGTCGATTCGCAGCCATCAACATCGGTATTGCCACCGCACGCAGCCTGGTGATGGGCGCCCCTTGCAAGGGCTGTCAGCCGGGTTGATGCCCGGAGCCAGGAGACCACAGGTGGGACCGCCACTACGAGGCCACAGCTGGGCACTTTGTCGCCCGCACGGAAACTGTACCATGGTGGAAGATCCGATGACACTTCTTGTCAAGTCAAGGCTCGAAGACCCAAAGGTGTAAAATCCGTTGAGTGGTGTGATGACGACCGAGGCGGTGGAGGAGTGTGGAGATAATTCGCCGATTGGCTTTACAAGGCTGGCTGACGCTGTATGGGGATTGGACTTTATCGTTGCGCACCAGGCAGGTAGTAGCTGTAATTGCGCATGGAACACAGATCCAAATATGTTATGTAATTGCGTTGTGGCTCACCTACACCGCCAGCAATACATGTGTAGTTCTGCTAGACACGCAATCTGTGAATGTTAACATACGCGTAAAGATTGAGGCAGCGCATGCAGTGGTGGCGATATCAGTGCCTGCATTCTCTTGCTTGTCGTTGATCAGGGTAGCATCTGCTGCAAATGCCCGTTGAACGCTGATGGCGTATCCTGCCTTTTGTCTGAGGGCTAGCCCCCGGCGTTTACATCGGGATTTGAGACCCTTGGGCCATCCTTTGCAATCTGTGGTGGCAGTTTACAGCTCGCAGCCTGACGGCGTCAGGTACTTGACGTCCATTTCGATTGCGCAGCTCCTGAACCAATCCATGATTTCGAAGTTCGTCAGGGGCTCTGTCTTCTGTGCATGAGGACCGCGAGGCACATTAGTACTGCCTCCATTAGTACTATCACCGAGCAGAGGTCAGGCGCTAATAGCATGATCATACATCAGTGCTGGCACATATCATGGCGCAATCAAAATCAAAGGACATGTATTCATGCAATGCGGAGAATGCATGTGTATGTTTGCAGATGCATTGTTCATCGGTGCAAATTGACGAGTAGTTGCGGCATGTACCGGGGGCTTGGGCGTTGCACCATTGTTCAGAGAGAGGTATCCCTACGTCTCATATGAACTCTATTTTACCGATTCTACCGACACAGGATCCGTCAACTGGCAGGCCAACGTCGGCGGCGGAGCGACACCTATCTCCAACCGCGATTAGTTTTCTGTGCCTGCGACACCATAACCTGGGAACTCTAGCCACCGGGGCTAGCTATGTGTACTTGTGCCGCTTCGCCATCATCCGGCGGCAGCATTGGCAGATGGAGACGCTGTCGCCTTACCAACGGCAGTACTACTCTTACTGCCGCTGCCACTTGGCGTGAACAGTCGGCAGCGCAGGCATTGCGAGAATGGAGTTCTGGCCCGGTGCGACGTCGTCAGCGAACTGAACGAGCTGTACTTGCACACGTGTGGGAGCCTGCGTAGGTGAGTAGAACGCGAACTTAGCGTTGACTGATTCTAGGAATGACTTGGCCCCTGGGAATGCTCCGGAGTTCGACACTGTCGAGCCGGAACTGTACTCGGAATGGTCGAGGTACGTAGGATAGTATTGCACTGCCTTGTTGAGGGTGGTGGCCACGCCGGGACTTTCGTGGTCGGAGATGGGTGTCGCTCCGCCGCCACCCTCTGAGTACCTCTGAGCCAAAAAGGCTTAAAAGATCTCCACAGAGAACTAAAGTACAACATGGCCGAGAAGTATAAGACCAGGTTTTTCGTGGTCACCAACTGGAACCTCGATACCGACTACAATGCCTTGATCGAGAAGGGACAGATCCGTTATGTCATGCACGGACGCGAGACTTGTCCCGAGACAGGGAAACTACACGATCAGTGCGACGTGTATTTTCACAACCAGCGGCAGACCTCTTAGAGAGCTCTCAACGATATCGGCAACATGTTCGGTCCTATTCATTGTTATGCAGAGGCAATGCGCGGTACCCTGCGCCAGAACGACGCTTACTGCAGTAAGGAGGATGCGTACAACCACGTCGGACTCAAGCCCTCCCCTGGGGCGCGCAGAGACATTGAAGAAGTGAAGGACGAGATCCTCGCCGGAAACATCACTTCGGACGAGGTATGCTTGGCTAATCCCGAGTTCCACCACAAGTATGGTCGCACCCTCGATCGTATAGAGGCCATCGCTCTACGTAAGCGATTCCGTACATAGATGACAAAGGGCATTTGGTACACCGGCCCCACCGCAAGTGGCAAGAGCCACAAGGTTTTCGATGGATTCGATCCCGACCGCGAGGCACATTAGTACTGCCTCCATTAGTACTATCACCGAGCAGAGGTCAGGCGCTAATAGCATGATCATACATCAGTGCTGGCACATATCATGGCGCAATCAAAATCAAAGGACATGTATTCATGCAATGCGGAGAATGCATGTGTATGTTTGCAGATGCATTGTTCATCGGTGCAAATTGACGAGTAGTTGCGGCATGTACCGGGGGCTTGGGCGTTGCACCATTGTTCAGAGAGAGGTATTTCCGGTCAGCATCTGGCTTGCCATCAGGTGGTGTCTTCCACCAGCTAGTCAGCGTTTCGGCTTTCATCGGGCAGTTCGGATCAATCCATGCTGCCCCTTGCTGCAGAGTGCCATTCTTTTCCTTCTTCCTGCGCTGATGTAAGTACTCTTTGTTTCCAGCATCTCCGTGACTTGCAGTATGTTTGCTTTGTTGGCAGGGTCGTACTTGCTTCGGACCTGTCACAGCAGCATACAATTGCGTCATTCAACCATAAAACGCATAATGGCAGAGTATTTACTGCACTTTACATACATGTATGGATAGCATGCCACATCGTACTGTCATGTGTCACAGCTGTGTCATGCATTTATTGTCAGTGGCCTGAGATCGAACGTTAGAGGGGGGTAAGGTTATAACGTACGTTATAAAATTATAACCACACAACTCTTCATTGGTATGTAACATAACGTTTATTGCCCCGGACAATCTGCTGCGCGTCAAGCGCGCCCGAGCCTGTCGAAAAACCCGTGTCATCTGTGCGCCAAAAGTGTACGACGTTTAAGCTATTTGAATGCGTATACTTTTCTGTAATAACGCATCATTTCCCTCTTCAAAGGCCATGAGCACTCCACCTCTTCAAAGCTGCTGCGCAGCGGAAACACGTCCAGCCCAGGCCGTACGTTATAAGGCATGTTATAAAATCAACTCTGGGTGCGATTGTAACTACTACGTTGTGAGTTATGTATTTCGCAGCTTCTGGCAGCAACAAAATAAATGATATTGCATTGTCTTCATGGTATACGCCGACATGCATGTCATGCGTATGATTCCGATATGCGTTGATATGATCTTTGATGTAGTCTGTGATATGATGTGATATGATATGTGAATGAGACCTGTACTCTGAGCTATGACACGACATAGACCCTACATGACTGATACAATTGCCTATCCTTTTAATGATTATTTGCGGAAACTCCGTTATAGCTCTGCACAGTGTTCATGCTATGACAACATCATAGCAAGACTGTGAACCATTACATATTCTAGACATTCTGCATTTATAGGACAAGGATGCATATATAGATAAGGCCCTAGTACCAGTGTCAGTCGCAGTCTCACACGGCATATCCTGCGCTATGGGACTGATTCAGGGTCCAGGATGGACTGAACACATCATCACGATATGTCACATGCTGTGAGAATTTACTGTGCTCACAAGCTGATAGTAGTGTACCCATCCGACTAATATACGTGTCGTTCAGTCACAGTAATAATAAGAACATAATATACGTGATTGCATGCAGTTATAATCGACGGCATGCTGACATGCTGCATACTGTGGGATATACATACAGTACCATGGAAATGCTACTAATAATAACTCCGAGCCGCAGTGCTCAGCAGTGTCCGATCGCCTGACCGTCTGCCTATATTAGTTTTATGATTGCAGACTCACCTTGACCATCACGTTGCTGCCCTTTCAGCGCCCAATAAGGGCATATGCCCTCATGTTGGCGTGGTCTTTGGTCTTGCTGACGCGCTTGCGCTAACTTCGCGTCGCTCTTTTGCCCTAATGTGCCACCCGTCGTTCCTGATGCCGGCCGGCCGGCCGACCTGGTGCACTGTCTAGGCTCGACGACCATATTATCGTCGCTCGCACCGCCTCGAACTTGAACTCGTCTACGTCAATACCGTCAGGAAGGTTCTGAAGTTAATAACAATGACTCTCCATGCCCGTGAAAGTTCATCAGACTACCGGTCTAGAAACAAATCCCGGATCGGCAGCCAGAGACATGTAGTAGGTAGTAAGCAAGGCATCATGATCTTATTATACACATATCGGTCCGTGGCCGACATCCCGGCACAGCGCTGCCCGCCAGCACTATACCCACCCACCGTCAGTGTCGGCCCATGATGCCTTGAAATGCTCACATCTCCTGTACCCCAAGGACCTGCGGGATAAGGTCCGGAGTGCGCTGCTGGATCCGGGCGCTTTGCTGTTTGTCGAAGTCGGGGGGTTGAGTGAAGTATGAGCCAAAAGTAGGTCAAGTATAGTAGACCTGAAAGCGGATTAAGTACCATCCAAGAGCAAGTGAAGTACAGGCCTCTCGGAGCATCGAGCCAAAGGTCTGTTGAATACTAACTTTGCTGCGCGGGTGAAATATGGCTTAGTCCAGGGATAATCCTTCTTGCGAGGGCACTGCTGAACGAGATGAAAATTCACGCATTCTGCGAGTGCATGGAAATTGTATGGCTTTGTGCCATCCTGGTTCTGAATTTGCGCGATTCTGCAACATTGGGCTTGTGTCATCACTCGTCTGTATTCAAACTAATCAAACATTTACACCATCGCTGTATGGTGTTTGCTACGCTAGGTCTACCTGAGCAGATGTTCTCTGCAAGTAGTAGAAACTGCGCCTCGCAGAATATGTATTCATCGACAAACATTTCTTGTCAATTCTGCGAATTGAGGCGATGTGCTGCACATTTATACATATGTTATCGACATCAGACGCTTATCACTTGATATGTGACTAGAAGACCTTGGCAATGGGTTGCGGGGCAGGGCTGCTTGGGCTTGTAGCACCAGACGAGGTACCAAAGCTATCCACCCGCCACAGATCAGACGGAAGCTTTGGGCCTAATAGTTTCTCCGCCTTCCACTTGGATGGACGGAGTTGAAGCAGGTGCTGCATGTTGGTAAGCTCCGCTTCGAGTTGGATGTTGGCTGCTTCTAGTTCATCATTACGCTCACGGAGAGCGCGCATCGGAGAGAGCGAACACTTGGAAGCTGCCTTGGACAGCATAGTTGTGATGTCAGCGTCTGTCAATCTACCGCTGCGCTTGGCAACCAGAAGAGCGCCCGCCAGAGGCATAGCCAGACGAAGGTCCAGTGTGCTTGACCTCATGATTCGGCCATCCAGTAGGTTGACAAGGCTCCAGGGGTCAATACCAGATGATAAAGCATCAGACACACCATTGACGAGGCTGCTGTCCAGGCCATGCTCCACAAGGACGTCTGCAGCACCCTCTTGCAGGAAATGGGCCATGGCCTCGCGAGTCAATTGGGGACAGCCTATTTTATCCCCTGAAAGCTCAGTGATGGCGTTGCTTGCGGTGTCTGCATCAGAGAATTGGCGCCGCATGCATCCAGCAAGGTGCATGAATGGCAAGATGTTCACCCTTGACTCTGACTCTCCAAGCATCAGCAGGTGGAGCTCGTGTACATCAGCGCCAAGACACAGCATCTCAAGCAGAGTGGACACCTGATTCTGCGTGAGATATTCGTGCAGCGATCCGAGATGCTGCAAAGACAGCGCGTCGACGTACGCCGGAAAAGTCACAGAAACCTGCTCGAGCAAATGCGACTTGCGCTCCACGTCCGTGTTGAGGTTGTCGACCATCATCCGGAGGTCTGCATTTTCAGACCTTAAAGCCGACACCTGTTCCTCGGTGGACTCTTCCAACGCGCTGATCCGTGTCTTCAGCTCGTTCACGACCGTAAGCAGATGCGTCTCCGCCGCGTTTGCCGACGCAAGTTTGTTGCAGAGCGCCAGCACAGTTTCCTCCAACTCGACAGTGCGGCCGGTGTTATTGGTGCCTGAATGCGGGCCGAGTCCGGCGTCGGCCACTCTGTGCTCTTCAATCGTGATGCCAGAGAGTGTGTGCCGGCGAAAAGAGCCAGCGCGTTGAGATCTCGCCGAGGGAGGATGTGGCCACATGGCGGGCGTGACCTCGGGTCCGCCTTGCAAGTGCTTCAAGTTGCGCCTGGCTATGACGGTCTGCAGTACCGGGTCGCCGCCCTCTGTGGCGCGCCGCCACCGGCGTTCCACAGGCGACAGCGGCTGCGCTGGCCGCGCCTGCTGACGCGCCATAAAGTCGCCAGTATCGCTGATCGCTCGGAGACGAGATGGTCGACCTTCGCTCACCTTCAGAGCCGTCTTCACGGGGGTACACGGTCCGGAGATAGCAGGCCGCGGGTCGGCGATGACTTCGTCGTGATCAAACGGGACTGCCTTCATTATTGATGCGCTATCTGTAGCAGCGGCGTCGTCCTCAAACTTGCGCCAGCAGTTGCCGGAGCCAAATCTGATATTCCAGGGAGTTTTTGGCAGCACACAATGAGTCTCGGCATTTCATATGTTTCAGCGACTTGCCTACAAGCACTCTGAACGCAGACGGCGGCGTGGGTGCTGGGTGACGAGGGGCGCATCCGCCGTGCTTTCAGGCGTAGTGTCAGCGATAGAAGCCGAGGCCGAGTTGTCGCAAGCTGCACCCTCACCGTGACAAGCGGATGTACGATGTACCGGCGTGGTTGGTGGGGAGTCCAAGGCGCTAAAGGGGTCCCGGCGCGCTATCAGGGACTGTTTGGGGGCTGTCACGATCGTCAGAGGTTTGTGTGCTGGCTGCATATCTTCCCGAGCGGGCGCTGCATAATAATGTTTTTGTGTGCTTGCAGTACGTTGCGGTGCTGCAGGGACAGTACCCGGGTAGCGACTGGGTCGCTACGACGAGTACCGCCTATATTCCGCGCGCGCGCCGTAGCCGAAGAAAATTTTTTGTGTATTAACCAGTGTCTCCATCCTCACTAAGCGGCGCTTCGCGCCGGGGATTTGTGGAGGTGCCCCTACCTCTTGGGTTGAGCGTGGTGCGGCCGTGCGGGATACGGGCCGCTTTTAGCCGGCTTGTACAGTAGTGTTGATCCTGTAATACTGTTGTTTCCGGGTAATAATGCTTTTAGCGTTAGATAGATTTGTCAGTAATTTATTTTTCAAAAGAGACGTATTAATTTATTTTGTAAAACAGATTAAATCTGCAAGCCGCGTAAAAGCGGGCCGCTGACTACTGGTGTGCATTACAAAAAGGCCGGTACCCAACCCACCGCTAAAAGTTGTACTACCCAAAAAAAAAAACAGCACTGCAAGATCAGCAATACAGTACAAGCCGCCTACAGGCGGCCCGCATCCCGCACGAGGCCGCGCAGGTCGGGCCGGTCGTCAGGTCTACGGGGCGGGCACGCCGCGAATCGCCACGCCCGCCGCCTGTACCGGCACCGGACGCCGGACGCCGCCGCTCGACCGTCGCCCGTCCGTCGACGGACGCCGGGCCCCGGGTCGGCGGACTGCCCCCGCACCGCGGCGACCCCTTTTTACAGCACCATACTTGGACTACCGTGTGTAGGTAAGGAATAGTCGCTGAATAGCCTCGAATGCTGATTCAGCAATAAAAACGCGCTGCGGTACCGCGTTATTTTGGCGTTTTAGACGAATACATGACGTGCCTGAGCTAGAATACACGCGCATCCATTCAGAATCTTGCCGTCTTCGGAGGTGTGCCTAGAAATCAAACGAGCACAGATCGAACATATGACGGTTCATACGCGAAGACGCAGCACAGGAGGACGGACGGACGGAGGACGGACGCCTAAAAATCCGTGATAAAACCGTATTGTAACCGGTATCGATTCTCGCGTATTCCAGGCGATTTCGGACGCGGCTCTCCTTTTCCTCCGCTCAACCCAAGAGGTAGGGGAATACTCATAGTCACTACTCGAACGAGTAGCGACTACCGCGACCAATTCGGCGCAGGAGGAATCCGGGGAAAAAAAAACGCGCGGCCCTGCCCCTTAATGTCGAGAACAAAATACAGCAGGGGGATAAATCCTTATTAAAGATTAGGAGCGATCCTTGAGTAGAGTAGCGACTATACATAATCGATACAGGATACCCTCCATAGCTACGGGGGTACGGGCATATTTACAGTCGCAGGCGCGTGATGGTGCTGCATGCTGCTGCTGCAGGATATAGCGACTTCGGTCGCGTATTCTGTGACTGGTATCACATATATAGCGACTATATGGACCTGTATGCCGGAATTAGCCGCATCGGAAACATTATGCTGTGCAGTAGCAGCGACCCCGTACTAAAAATACTGCAATTGCTAGCTGAGTAAATACTAGTCGCTAGTCGCTACAGGTATAAACAAGTAAATATACAGGAGACGCAGCGAAGCAAGTAACAACGTAACCTTTTATACTCGTCTACGTACTCGTCGTATATACAAGCAGTGCTGGCAGCTTATATTTCATAAATCACGCACCCAGCAGCGCACGCAGGTACTCGTCATCAATGATAACCGCGACTTGCGCAGCGGTGCAGAACAGCACGGCATGACCTATGGCAAGCATCGTGTGTGTGCCCCAATGAACATGGATATCCCGCAGATAAACCTAGTCGCTACACATTTACTTCGACAGTTATGGTCGGGGCGCAGCGAATATTATCATTGGCGCTGGAGAGCGTGCTGCGGTCTCACCTGGACGACCCAACTGGCGGACCGTGGTGTCCAGGCCGAATGGCCTGAAAGTCTTCAAAAGAGTTCAAGCGCTCCATGCGATCTGCTCCTTGTCCACGTGCGGTTCCTTCCGACATCGTGAGGAATTTCGACAGGCGCAGCGTGTGCTGTGGATACTGCTTAGTGTCGGGAACGTCGTATGTGCCGCGAGATTGCCGTGCGGTGCAGGGCTGCAGGCTGTGCCGCGCGTCGATGCACTGCGCCCTAAGTTGTGTACGTATTGCTGCCCGGTGTGGCCGTGAGGCTGGCCAATGACCAGCACCTCCGAGGTCAAGTGCTGCTTGCTGCAATGTTCTGGCAGTGGTTCGTTACTATGGCGCTCGAGCGGTCGTCACCAGCGCTGCCACCGTGTTTGCTACTCCGTCTCAGCGTCTGCTGCTGCTTGACTCTTGCTCCTGCTGGCGTTCTACCTGTGGGCTGCGTGTAGTTTACGGCGTGCCAGGTAATCCTTACCTGTAGTATCGATGTAGGAATGCTGACGATGTGTGGGGCGACCGCGCTACTGCTGCAACCCTGCAGCATGTCAACTGCGCGATGATACGATGGTTCCGCTGCGCGGCGGCTCGCCGGAGGATTAGTCATCGTCCGACTCGTCCCTCGTATGCCCGGTGCTGCGCTGTGGGTCACGCCGCGGCCCGCGGCTCGCCATTTCGCAGGTTCGACAAGTGGGTCTGCGTTCGACTCTGCGTTACACGTGTACTCGGACGTAGTCGTCCCCCTTGGCCGTACAGTACACGTCTTATTTAATATTCGTCCTGTTTTAAAATATAATTACACATGAGCTAGCTGCAGGAGGATTCCTATTTAATGTAGTCGCTACTATCCAGATAGCGCACCGTCCGTACTCACGTAGTACGACTGCTAATTCATCAATTAAATTGATCGTTTTTACACCTGCCCACAATAGTCTTGCCCCACTTGTCAAGCATCAATTGTAGATTGGCCCATTATGAGCCCTCACCTTCGTTTCCGGCCGCGCCCTTCCATGTGTCATACGTGAACACGACATCATGTGTGGGGGGAGCCTTAAGCGGCGTTTGTTGTGCTCTCATTGTAAAAGCCATCCATGTGCGTGTCATTGTTCGGGCTTGGCAATAAATTTGACAACCCAATGTCACGAGGGCACGAATTTTTATATCGCACGTATGTGCGTTCTATCTGTACGGATGCACGCCAAGAGTTAGCTCTACCATCGCGGAGCACATTCACAAAGGCGCGTTCTCCCCACCGTCGTTCGGCATGCAAGCAAGTGAGCAGTTCCCGCAAAACGGCCAATATCGCGATTAAGGCTTGCTCCAAAACCAGCCCACCTACAGCTCATGTCCGCATTCAATGCGCCCTTGGTAGAGCCGGGCTTCAGCCCATACTTCGCAGGGGGTGCAGCCCCCAAGTCAGCGGGTGGGTCCATATGGTCACATGCTAGGGCATCGTCC
The DNA here is from genome assembly GCA_006384855.1 of Tetraselmis striata. Taxonomy (NCBI): domain Eukaryota; kingdom Viridiplantae; phylum Chlorophyta; class Chlorodendrophyceae; order Chlorodendrales; family Chlorodendraceae; genus Tetraselmis; species Tetraselmis striata. The sequence continues at coordinate 70,081 of VCJN01002741.1, forward strand.
AGGGTATGTGGTAGGGCTGGCCATCAATACGCTCCCATCTTTTGCTATTGGGCTGCGCCTAGCGGGCCCCCAAGCGGGGAAAATCTGCCCGCGCGGGGCGAGTGCACTGCTTTTCTATCGGGATGCGGGTCGCGCGGTAAGCCACTACAGACTAGGGTTTGTAGAATCTAAAAATATTTGCATCGGGCCCCTACCCCCCTCGGTTATATTTCCACCGAGGGCCATGGCAGGGTTCGAACCAGTGCAGAGCGGAATCACGAGCGTAACAGGCATGCCCCCCCTCCGCCACCTATCACATCTCAAGCCGTTGATGAAAATCTTAAGTTACGTATATCATAAAAATGCGCCACCGTACCATTCGGCGGTCGGCGCCGCCGGTGCTGGCGTGGCCATATGGACATATACGTACATGGCAAGACTTACGAGGGGGACTGTACTACCAGTAGTTGGGGTTTCATTTCTCTCGTCGTTTTTTTACCCTCCCCGGGGATTGGAGTGGCACCATTGAAACCCTTTATATTGCAGCGTCCCTATGACGGCCGTTCAGGCAGCGATCCATTGCTCTCGTCGTACTCACGTACCCGTAGTACGACTTCAAATTTAATTGAACTAATTATGTTTACTACCCGCAGTTAGGGTTTCCTTTACCTCGTCATCTACTTGGTAGGCGCGGTATGGCACAAATGCGGTGCTATGTCGGGTGCTAGTATGCCGTACCGCCCGAGGGGCTGCATCGACACGTAGCGCCTCTAGGAGCTGCATCAGCATCGTACTCCCGTACGGCATCTCCGCGTGCGGTTCCCGACGCAGCCATCCCGAGTGGCGCTTCCCCGCATGTTGCTTCGTCGTGTGCTTTAAAGCACCACGGGACTTGTATGTCCCCACCTTACTTTCTCTCGGCGCACCCACCATGTGGTCGCACCGTGTCGGAGCTCGTGTCTTCGTGACATGCAAGGTCTTTGGTTCTACAAGTCACTGAGAAGTGATGCCATGCGCCCAGCTCGAGGACATGTCTCACTGGCGGGGAGGCGCGGTCGACGCTCATCCAGAGGGCACCGTGCGCCGGGTCTTCGCGCCGACAACCAGTGTCCTACACGGACAACCGTTCGACTGATTCGGGGGCCACACTCTTCACGCCTCGCGACACAAGAGCCCCCATGCCGCCGGCCTTTGGCTCGCCGGTGAAGATGACCGCCATTTCCGGGCATGAACGATTCCTGAGCCGGTACTGGGACATGCGGCTTCAACGCGCTACTCCGCGCCACAATCGGGCTGCCCGTCGTAGCCCCAAGGACACATCTGGTTGGCGCCAACCGGCCACCACTATATTCCCCCCTCGGGCACCCGCGCTGGTTGGCGCCATCCGGCCGTCCCCGTGCCATGTGCCTCCCGGTTGCCTCCGAAGGCCTAAGCACTCGGCTGACCGGCGCCTAGAGGCCGTCGCTGCATGTCGTGTTCCAATAGCCTTCGCAGCCCTGGACAGTAGTTGGTCGGCGTGTTGAGATCAGTGTTGGCACACTACTGCATATGTACAATGTAGCTAGGGTGTGCGTTAGTGCTTAAGTACATTTCCTCATTGACGGTCCGCACTAGCACTGCGCGCGCGCACCAGGCACCGCAGCGCCTCCCTAGACGTGTGCAACGCCCAGCGGGCCTAGTCACTTCTCTGTTGCCAGCCACTCTCCGCGCTTCTTGCTCCCTCCCACAGTCCCCGGCTCGCGCCGGGACCCGAACATGGCGGGTTGGTAGGGACGCTGCGCACAACAAGTGATGCCCCCTCTACTAGGGAGGATGGTCTGACGAGGACGTAGAAAGTTCGTACGGGCGGGAAGCCTAGACGTAGAACTGAGAACACCGCAGCCATAAGCAAGGGCTCTCGACACTCAAGTAACGACTGCACGTCGTCGCACTCACGGCGCAATGTCGCCTCAAGGTTCACGCACCTTCAGCGAAATAAGCGCACGACACCCGGAAGCTGGCTACAATGACGCCGGTGACCGCCATGTACGGGCTCGCCAGCTACCAAGACGTCAGCGACCGCCGCGTATTGCAGTTCCCGCCCGAACCCACAGCGTCTTGGCTCCGCCGATCGGAAACTTCGGGCAACGCTTGTCGACACGTCAGAAATTCGTATACCTACGCTCGGACCCGGGGAACCCCAAAACCACGTACGGACGGCAACATGGGCAGCAGCATGGGCATCGGCTACCACGTCACGCCAGCTACCGCGCCGCTGCGCCCTGCCATGTACATTGCTCTCAGTGGTGTGCCCGCTCGGCTCGACCAACGGGGAATCAGTATGCGGAGCTCGGCACATCAACGCCGAGGAGAAGCAGTGAGCGCCGAGACTTAGTCCGCTCGACAAATTACGATTGCCCATCAGACAGGGCCGCATGGCGGACTGCCTCTCTATGCTAGCGACTGACGCCAACAACTCTTCTACTGATTACGCTCGGCACACCACCCCGCCAAAGGTAGGCGGGAGCTCAACATTTCCGGAGAAGCGTCACCCGACGCAAGCTGGCTTCGCTCGACACCGTCCGGCTAAAGCCCACGCGGTTATACTTCCTTGAGGGCCAGCCCCGATCCACACCGAGGTCATGGCATGGCAGGCTGCCTCTCTAGGCTAGCGACTCGCATTGGCAACCGCGCCCGTGCTTGGTGCATCCCCTAACGACATTTAGGGGGGTGCTGACATCAGTGTTGATACACTACTGCATATGTACAATGTAGCTAGGGTATGCCTTAGTACTTTAGTACATATCCTCATTGATGGTCTGCACTAGCACTGCACGCGCGTACCAGGCACCGCAGCGCCTCCCTAGATGCGTGCGGCGCCCAGCGGGCATGGTCGCTTCTATGTACCCAGCCACTCTCCGCGCTTCATGCTCCTCCCCACAGTCCCCGGCTCGCGCCGGGACCATAACATGGCGGGTTGGTAGGGACGTTGCGCACAACACGGCGCCATCCGGCCGTCACTGCACCTTATTGTGCCCCGGCCGCTTCCGCATCATGCACACGCACCTGGTCGGCACCCACTAGCCGTCATCGCATCATATGCCGCGGTCTTTTCCGCGGCTTGATCACGCATCTGGCCGGCGCCGTCAGGCCGTCCCTACACCATGCGCCCAGAGCGCCTCCGCGGCTTGTGCGCGCAGTTTATCGGCGCCAGCGGGCCGTCACTGCACCATGTACCGTAGTCGCTTCCGCGGCCGGCGCATGCAGCTGGTCGGCGCTAATACCGGGCCGCCTCTGCATTTTGTCTCCCGGTCGCCTCCGCGGCCCGGGCACACAGCTGATCGGCGGCCACAGGCTGTACCTCGGTTGTTGTAGCAGCCTCGGGCACATAGTTGGTCGGCGCCGTATCATGCCACCACGGCACCATGTGCCTTGCTTGGTCGCTTCCGCGACCCGGGCACGCACGTGGTCGGCGCCCACGGTCCGCCACTACACCCCGCGCCTCGGTCGCTTCTGCAGCGTCAGTGCACCATGTGCTGTGGTTGCATCCGCGGCCCAGGCACGCAACTGGTCGGCGCCGCCAGGCCGTCCCTGCACCATGTGCCCTTGGTCGCTTCCGAGACATGCGCACACAGCTGGGCGGCGCCAACCACTGTGAGATTCAGATGTGACATACGGGTGACGAAGCACTACTACTAGCGACTATTATTTATCCGTGAAGGTTGCTGCTGGTGGCGGCACGTCCATCCAGTTACGTGCGAGTACATCCGGCGTTATTGCCGGCGGGCGATAAATCCTTTTTGTCATCATTCTGGTAGTCGTACTAGCCCGGTGAAGTGTTACATGGCACTGACGTATAATAAGGTACAAGGTTGTCCGTGTAGTACCGGGTAGTACGCGATATATTTATTAAGCCGGTGCCGGGTATCTAGTACGAACCCGGGCGCGATGACGAGTCGTCCTGTGGATAACTACGACTATTAGTACATGGGAGCGCAAATCGCAGCCGTACGTATTTGGTAACACTGGGGAATTTTGTGTACATTATAGCTAGTACTGCTGAACGGGCCTGCCAGCCGTCCGATCAAAGGTCATCAGATGGGCGGTTTGGCTGCCATGTTTTGCCAAAGAGTGCTCACGTTACATAAATATTCGCGAGGGGGAGGGCGGGGGCAGGCAGCGGTTTGCCGAAGAATGTTTGAATTACAATATTCGCGACAGCTGCCGTCGGGGCATGTGGCGGGGGGCGGGGGGGGGGGGGGGGGGAGGCGGGCGGGCGTGGTCCCCCCCTCCCCCCCCCGCCGCCCGCCGCTCCCGCCGGGGTACTGAGGGGAGGGGGTAAGGGGGCGGGGGCTACTGCTTGTTCTTATTCTTGCGTGCCCGGGGGACCCTCCGCTTCGACGATCTCGCTGCCTCCGCCTCCGACTCCGCGATTGTCAGTTTCTTACCTCGGCGCTTCTTCACTGGCCTCTTCCGCTTCTTGTCATCCGTCAGTGTCTTCACCACCCCGGGAGGCTGTGCCGTCGACGACGCCGCCATGAGCTTCCTTACCTTGGCGTCGGGACGCCCCCTGTGCCCAGACGCCCACAACAAGCCACAATCGTTTCGCCTTTAAGCGGCTGAGGATGCGGCCTCCTCGGCCACCACGAGTTGCGCCGCTGGCACTGTGGAAGCCTTGGCGTTGAGGTGGGCCTTACGGCGCTCCCGGACGAACCTGCGCGCGGCACAAGTTAGCCACGAGTGGGTGCGTGCTAATGTGGAGGGTGGAGTGTTTTGTTGCGCTCCCACCTTGTCACGCGTTTCCTCATGTCTTTCTCGTCCTCCTTGATGCCGGCGGCGCGGACACGCGAGACAACAAGGCTCGCCGCCCACTTTTGCCCGGGGGGCGAGATCTGCCATGGCGCTGTGAGCGGTGAAGGGGGGAGGGGGGGGGGGGGGCGGCCGAGGTGGAGACACCCAGTCGACGACCGCCTTCCGCAGCAGTCAACGACACATCGGAGGCGAGGAGCAGCGCGCCACTACTATTTACATGCACGTATTGTCAAGAGCTAGTCGGTGCGGCATTGTGTCGGTGTAATTTCGCAATGTTTATTGTTGAAGTAGCACGGCGTAATGAATACGCGGTTTCACCGAGTGAATCCGGGATAATATGTGCGGTAGGGCGCGCGTATATGTGCGCGACGAATGTGCGCGCGCAGCGTTGTGCGGCGGTGTGCGGCGGTGTGCGGCGGTGTGCACCGATGTTAATATAGTGTGAATATTATATCGGCCGTAGACGAAGCGATCGGGTCTGGCAGCACCGCCCGTGCTTGTAAATAAGCGACAATGGATCACGTCATGCTCCGGTTGTACTCCTACACTTCCCCCACTTTGGCGGGTGGGGGGAGGGGGCGGGGGGGTCCTGTCCTTATTACTTGCATCGGTGGACGTGCTGGATATGGAGGTCACCGGGCACATCGCGTGGTTTCGGAGCAGTTCATTCGCGCCTCCTCGTCTTGTTTGCAATCGTCGCCCTAATCCAATGCAGGGTGAGTAGCGGGACACTGTGCCCCCCCCCCCCCCCGGTTTATGTAAACAAATATCTAGCCGTGCATGCGCCGCAATCGGTACCCAATGAGCGGGGTATGTGACAGTGGTTTCGGAGCAGTGCAAGCATTCCGTGCGTGTGCACAAGCACGTACGACTGGGAATGAGGCGGGGGTTGCGGATGGAGTGCATTGGCGGTGCATAGAATAGCGTGTTCCTGGGGTTTTGGCTGCATCAGACGCCGTATTCCTATCCATCCGGCACGGAATGTCCGGTTTTCACACATTTGTGTGTTAATATAGTGTGAATACTACGCGTCTTTTACGCCGGGTGGATGGGCATCCGGCGTCCGATGCACCCCAATTATTTGCAGCACGCTACTCTACGCACCCCCAACGCACTCCGCAAGCCCCGCCTCCATCCGCGTCGGAACCGATAGTAAGTGTTGTTGTGTGCGCACATCGTGACAACATTACACGGTGGCAATTGCAATTTGCGGTGGATAATGTGAAGGCGTTTTCGAAATCGACAGAGAATGAGGCGGTGCTGGCGGAGTGCATTGGCGGTGCATAGAATAGCGTGTTGCTGGGGTTTTGGCTGCATCGGACGCCGTATTCCCACCCATCCGGCACGGAATGTCCGGTTTTCACACATTTGCGTGTGAATATAGTGTGAATATTACGCGTCTTTTACGCCGGGTGGATGGGCATCCGGCGTCCGATGCACCCCGAATCTCACCAACACGCTACTCTACGCACCCCCAACGCACTCCGCCAGCCCCGCCTCTTTCCGCGCAGGTCCTACGTTCCATTGTATGTATATACATACGTACATGTACTGCTCCGAAACCAGCCCAAACTTCATGAGTGCACAAGTGTAAATGGGGGGGGGGGGGGGGGGGGGGGGGGAGGGGAATGTGGCGGCGGGGCATCCACTCACACATACCCCGGCGATGCATGACATATATTACATGCCGTGGCGGGTCGGCGGGCCGACCCGGCGGGGGGTGGGGGGGGGGGGGGGGGGGGGGGTCTATTCAACTACACGTGCGACAGTGTCGTTTCGTGGAGCAGTATATGTGCCCGGCCTCATTTATACCGCCCCCTACCTGCGCTGCATGGTCCACCCCTACGAATTACTTAGCACAAACCGCCATTACTTAATAGCCTAGCACGGCCAGGCTTATATGCCCGCTTTGCCGATCAACTTCTACGCACTTTCCGTCCCTCAACCGCCGGACATGGGGGTTAAGCCGCCAGCCTCGGCAGTTGCTTAGCCAGACTTGGCGTCCCGTACCGTGTCCATGGCTTCGCAGCTCTGCCGCCGGCACACGCCGAGTCCGGCGCTTGCTGCCGCGGGGTTGCGCACGCAAGCACGCACGGTAATACGCCGCCGACGCCGCCACGCTTACTTCCACCACCTTCGCCAGCCGCAGCTTCGCACGCCGTTCCGCCGACATACGAAACGCACGAATCCCCCCCCCCCCCCCCCCCCCCGCGTCATGTATAATATATTCGAGGCGACTATGCGGGGCGCAGCACACGCCGCGGCGTGGGTCGGCGAAGCGGCATGCGGCGGGAGCCCTAATGGCCGGGCAGTATCCACACCCACACAGGCACCGCCGCTCACCTCCGACGCGGATAAACCGCCTCCCAAAGGAAACATGCCGGTTTGTGGTAAGCCCAGCAGGCGTGGGGTGCCGGCGCCGGTACTGGTGCGACGGAGCTGTCGCGTCAGGAACCGCACCGCATGTGGAGCAACACATGGCGGTGTCGGCCCCACCTATGTCTAGGGCCACCTCCTCACAACACCCCGCCACGACGGCGTCGGCCACCGCCGACGGCGCCGTTGCGGGGGGGGGACGCCCTGCCAGGCGACGATGATGCGCCTGCTGCGCCGCGTCAGGAGGCGGAGGAGGCCGTGGTCGAGGCGACTGATCGGGCTGAGGGGGTTGTTGAGGCGAGCGAGGCTGCGCTCGCGCCACCCGCCCCGCAGCCACCTGCGGGACATGCCGACTTGCTCGTCGCCATGTTGACCGGAGCACTACGAGCAGTGGCGGGAGGCGGCCACATGCACTATCATGTGCGTGTCCTGGCCGGACGCCCGTCATGCGTGGACTGCGGCCAACGGACGGACTGGGAGTGTTGCTGCGACGGCACCCCGGCTTTGTGCGGCCCCAAGTATCCATGCATGGCGACCCATCAGCGGGCAGTCCCCTGCTCGACCACGGCCACGGTGAGGGCGGAGTTCCGCCATGTCAGGAACGCGTTCCACGACGCGACTCGCGCCGCCGTGTGTGAGGCTTCCGAGAAGGCACGCGCGGCTGGTAGGGTGCGCAGGGTGAGGCGGCGGACGGCCCAGGAGATGAAGGAGAGCGAGACATGCCGTCAGTGAGGTCGGGCGCAATGTCATTGGGTGGGGCACACGGACGTGTAACACTTGCACTTTGCGCGTACTACTGGGTTACATCCAGGCGGTGTCACACTATGCAACTGGAAAGGCTGCGTTGCTATTGCAAACGATGCTACGCCTCACTCGGTAGCAACCGCTGCCCCGCCCATCCCACTCGCCTTGGCGCCGCGCTGCCCCGGCCGCCGCGCCTTGGCGCCGCGCTGGGTATCGAGTCCTCCCCTCCCTGGTGAGCGCGTCCACCTGCGCCTTGCGCTCGGGGCCGTCCTCCTCCGTCACCACATTCTGCAACCCCCACCGCGTGACGAACCACGCAGCTCCTTGCAGGCGCTTGTACATGTGCCCAAGCACCGCGAGTCGCGACACCGAACGCACCACCGCTGGGGACGCGAGCTCCTTCTCGGTCATGATCGCCTTCACCCGGGCCTCCTCGAACAACGGACCGGCGTTAAGAATGGAAAACGTTTCCATGTGGTGCAAGCAGTCCTCCATGATCCAGCCGGACTGCACCGTCACCTTGCCTGACCCTGCAGTCATGGAGGGGAATGCCGTCACGCCCACGCCCACGCCCACGCCCGGGGGGGGGGGGGGGGGGGGTTACCTTTCGACTTCTTGGACACCGCAAACGAAGGGCGCAACCCGCGTCCAAAGTTGCTGGGTATCGGGACTAAAGCCTGGCGCCGGTCTTCCTGCTTCATAGCTCGGAATCCAATGTGGCCCTGCACGGTGACACATTTCCTCCAGAAGTCCCTTTCCAAGCCAAAAAAAAACAGGTGGAACGGCGCGAGGGGGAAGAGGTTGACCATGCTGACATAGCCCAGGACCACATGCACATGGCACACGCCATGGCAGCCAGAGTTATGCTTGGCCTCCGCCAGCCGGGTTGTGTTGAACGCACGCCGGGCAAGGTGCGTGATTCACTGGACAAGTCATCGCCTTCATGGACGGTTACCAAGCGAGCATCCCCGTCCGCATCCACAGGTGGGTGCTCCTGGGCAGCCGCCATAGCCTCCACAACCTGCCACGCCGACCGGGCGGGTGCGTGTGATTCCATACAACCGCAGTTGAGTCGTGCCACCAGCACGCAGGCCGGGCCCACTCACCTCTGAACGCAGAAGGTCGACAATGTCATCGTCCTCGAAAACAGCGCGCCACTGGGTCGCCCCGCCGTAGTCCTCCAACACCCACTCGGTAACGACGCCGGTTATCACGCCGTAGTGCCATACTCCCCGGAACTTCTTGGCGATGACCTTCATGTAGAAGTCACCGGGATCGCCTTTCCGTATCACGCCCTCATTGGCAGCTTCCACGTCCGCCGGCGGCCACGCAGGCGCGTCGATGTCCATACCGTCTTCGACAACGGGGTCCTCCCCCACACCCATCACATCGTCCTCCGAGACCGGCGCCGGCGAGCCGTTTCCGACGGCTGCAGTTACTCATGCTGCCGCCCCTGCCGCCGCTGCTGCTGCTGCTGCTGCCCTGTTGCTGCTGCTTGTAATAAGGCGGCCTTGCGGTGCAACTTAGCCGCACGCTTCAACGAGTGGCTACAGTTCGGGTATTTCCGGAAGTGCCGCTCTCGCGCCGTCCTTTCACTACTGCCCGTCACGATGCCGTGGCAGTGCTTGCATGTGTACACGCCATTCTTCGACACACTCGATATCCATCCCTCTCCCGGCATGCCCGCTGCCGCGCGCGCGGGGGGGGGGGGGAGGGGTTGAGAGTTGGGGTGGATGTAGCCCACCACCGGCAGGGAGCACAAATGCGAGTGCGCGGCTGTCCGCGCTTGGTTCAGCGGTGAGCGGCGGTGACCGCCAGGCGACCCCGTACTTCATGCGCGTGCTGGGGCGTTACACAATCATCAGCAGTTAGGGCGGCTGCATTAAAACGCGCACCTACGAACACCACCTACCGCCTACCACCTACCGTACCACCTACATCCGCCCACACCTCCGCCCGTCGTGCCGCACATCGCCGCACACCGCGGGGTCAGCGATGTGCAACGATGTGCAGCGAGTACGTGCAGCCGCCTGTACTTAGCCCGGGTACTCCGCGTCGGCGCGCGACAGGCGAGCCCGCGTGGGCATATCAATTTGATGAAATTATCGAAACGAGAAATTCATATAGTACTTTACAGGTCGCGCGCGATAGTCGTCGCTACTCGGTATGAAATCCACGTCCCTCGTCCGTCCCGTATCGTCCCCGTATGTCGTCGTTCGTCACCAGTAGGGCACACTTGCGTCACATCTGAATCTCACAGTGAACGGCGGGCCGCCACTGCACCATGCATGCGCCTCGGTCGCTTCCGCGGCTCGCGCGCGCAGCCGGTCGGCGTCAACGGGCCGTCACGGCACCCTATGCCCTAGTCGCCTCCGCGGCCCATGCACGCAGTTGGTCGGCGCCGTCAGGTCGTCCCTGCACCATTTGCCCCGGTCGCCTCCGCGACCTGCGCACGCAGCCGGTCGGCGCCAACGGGCCGCCATTGCACTCTTCGCCTCGGTCGTTTCCCGACCCGCGCACGCATGTGGTCGGCGCCAACGGGCCGCCACTACTGCACCCCGTGTCATGGTCGCCTCCGCGGCCCAAGCACGCAGCCGGTCGGCGCCAACGGGCCGTCACTGCACCTTGTGCCATGTTCGCCTCCGCGGCCCAAGCTCGCACCTGGTCGGCGCCCTCATACCGTCCCTGCACCCCGTGCCCCGTTCGCCTCGTCCGCGACCTGCGCACGCAGCTGGTCGGCGCCAACGGGCCGCCACTGCACCCTGCGCCTCGGTCGCCTCTGCGGCCCGCTTACGCAGCAGGTCGGCGCCAACTCGCCGCCTCTGCACAACAGGCCTCAGCTGCTTTCGCAGTCCCTGACTGGACGGTGCCAACGGACCGCCACTGCATCATACATGTGTCCCGGCCACTTTCGCAGCCCGGGTGCGCAGCGGGTCGACGCCATCATGTCGCCCCTCCGCCATGTACCCCAGCCGCCTCCGCATGCAGCGGGTCGGAGCCAACGGGCCGTCACTGCACCATGTGCCATGGTCGCTTCCGCGGGCCAGACACGCAGCTGGTCGGCGCCGTCAAGCCGTCCATGCACCATTTGCCCCGGTCGCCTCCGCAAGTTAGTCGGACACTCGGCTGGCCGGCCCCATCGTGCCGCCACCGCATCATGCGCCCTAGCGACTTTCACGGTATTGGCACGCTCTAGGTCGGCGCCAACGATCCGCCGCCGCACATCGTCGTACCTATGATGTTTTTCGCAGCCCCCCGGACACTCCGCTGGTGCGACCACCATCAAGTTGGCTACAGTCTACATCGTCTGCCGCCCCCCCCACCCCCCCCCCCCCCCCCGCGGACCCTTCGCACGCCCGGCCGAGCGACGGTAGCTAGCCAGAGTTATCCAGCGAAGCGTCGATTTTTCGGCGGTGAGCTTTATTGCCGTACGGGTCCCCGTATAGTGCAGCGGATCGGGCCTGTAGGTGCATGACTGAAGCGCTTATCTACTGGCATATACTACTAAGTACTATAATCCACCCACCCACCCACCCGCCCACCCACCCGCCCACGGTCCTTAATTACACAGCCGTCCGATTACGATCTCACGGCTGGGAGGTACTGGTGTGAATTACAAAAAGGGCAGTTCCCTAGAATTGTTGGTACTGCTGGCACTGATATTGGTACTCGCTACTCGTTGCTGGTATTAATGGAAAAAAAACTCTGGTACTTCAAAGCGCTGGCAATGCAAACGCTCGCTGCTGGTACTTAAAAGCGTTGGCAATGCAATTCATGGAACTGCAGGCCAGTGATATAGAACCCGTTCTTTTAAAATTTCTGAAAAATCGACGCATCGCTGATTCAACTGTCAAGTTACACCCCTCCACATAAGTCCGGGTTTTGCATTTTCGATCGCAAAGCGCATGCATGGGCGAGGATAACGCCGGCTGCATGTGCACACATGCTAACTACAGTGGGAATAGTTCGGGCGAACGCCTATTGTGCGCTTTATACCCACCCGCGCGACAACACGACCATTTGTGGGCGCCCTTCCAAAAACGCGAAATCATTGCATGATGCGTTGGCGCCAGAAAATTGTGGGTTGCGCCAACCGTCCAAACCTATGGAAATAGCGGCACTCGTCGCACCAAACTCGGTGGATACGGCCCTTGGCATAAGTTGCACACACAGTGCGTGTAGGCCACTGAAAGCATGTCGCTATAGGCACGACGTGACACCCCAACGACAAGTTGGCCACTATGGGGAGCAATTTTGGGGTGAAAATGCTGCTGTTTCTGTGGCGAACGCACGTAGGAGAGGCGCTCGATGGCCCCCTTGGTGTAGGGCAATGCTCTACTATGGGGGCGCGTGGTGGAATGCCAGTTGCACCGTTTCGTGGGCGGGGTGGCGCGGTAGGGGCGTGGACTTTAATTAATATGAAATTCCTTGAAAAATGCTGTGGAAAATGGCATTTTGGCTGGTAGATGTGTGTATCGCTAGGAGGCGGCACATACCAAGTGTTGATGATTCGTGGTCATCCACACACATAACGCTCTCGCACAGCCGAGTATGGGGCTTAGACACGCACTTGGCGCAAAGCCACGCGCCCGACATGCGTGGGCACATAAGGCAGTGAGGGGCAACTTGGATGATCATCTTTGGGGATTTTTCCCGGGGGCCCCAAAAATCGTAATTTTGAAAGATTGGTTTCGACGCAAATTTGAACGAGGAATCACGTGGTATTTTTAAATCAATTTTCTGAGCAAACCGTGAAAAGTTATAGCGTTCTAAAGCGAAGGGGGTGTTGCTGCGCGTGGCCGACACTGATGCCACGCCAGTATCGCAACGCGACATGTACTGGCCGCCGCCCACACGGCTGCACCCCAACCAAATGCACCCGAGCCCCTCGCCAATGTGTTTCCTCACGCGTTCATGGCCATCCCGCCGTTTGGTTGTCTATTCACGCGCGTCGGCGTGTGCGTGATACCGACCCTGGTTTTGGTGCAGTTGTAGGCGACGCCCATCCACGCACCAAGTGCAGCGTGACACCCTAGTCAAAGGTCTTTAAGCTTCGCTTTGAGCCACTCGTCATGCAGGCTTTATAAAACCCTCTGAGATTCCAGGGTTTCATCTCATATACCCTACGTTCAGGTACCCTAGACTTCTGAAGTCTTGAGACTGCCGAAAAGGGACCCCAAACCTATGTGCAGGGGTGTACTTCATATTCTTATTTTATTGTTATCCGGCGAAGCGTCGATTTTTCGGCGGTGAGCTTTATTGCCGTACGGGTACCCGTATAGTGCAGCGGATCGGGCCTATAGGTGCATGACTAAAGCGCTTATCTACTGGCATGTACTACTAAGTACTATAATCCACCCACCCACCCGCCCACCCGCCCACCCACCTTCGGTCCTTAATTACACAGCCGTCCGATTACGATCTCACGGTTGGGAGGTATTGGTACTGGTGCTCGCTACTCGCTGCTGGTAATGGAAAAAAAAACTCTGGTACTTCAAAGCGCTGGCAATGCGAACGCTCGCTGATGGTACTGGTACTCGCTACTCGCTGCTGGTACTACTGTTGGTACTGCTGGTACTGCTGCCACTGGTACCATAGTACTGGTGTGAATTACAAAAAGGGCAGTTCCCCAGAATTAGAAAATCAACACAGCAAGCCGCCTAAAAGCGGCCCGCATCCCGCATAAGGCGGGATGGATGAGTGATGCGCGCACGGTTCAGAGTCCGGGCCACGCGAGCGCGTGTGTGTGTGGGTGATCCTCGGACGTGCTGTGCAGCTTCAGCAACGGGATGGGAGACGAATCTGCGCCGTCTGATGAGGCAGCGAGCACGCTCTCGAGCGGCCACCAAACCCTAGCGCGTTCGGCTCGACGACAACTCCTTCGGGCATGTCGGAAAGCGTCAGAACCGGTGGACCGCCTTGCTCTGTCGCGGGTGACAGTCGCACGCCGACCAAGCTGTGTGCGACGCATGTGTTGTTGTTGCTAGCATGCGCCGCGATGTTGAACGAATGCCGCATGATGTAGTGGCACCCGTTGTAGAAGTGGCCTATCACTGGGATGTTGGCGGTGTTTGCGGGCGGAGTCCTTGCAAGCAGTGCGACGAGGCGTTCGTCCGTGACCTCGCAATAGGCGTCGTCTTTGTTGGCCCTCGCCCATATGGGTGACCGCCACCGTACCAGCTGTTGCCCGGCGTGCCTTGCTCGGCGAGGAACGAAGAACCTCGTTAGAGCGGTGATGCGTGCGTGCCGAGGCGTCATAAATTCGGCGTCGCGAAGGGCCGGGTCATGGAGATCGGCGGGCAACCCGGGCTTGCCAATGGCGCGGGAGTTCAAGTCGTCCAGCAGCTCCGGCGTGACATTTCCGGCGCGAAGCTCGGCCGCGATGTGCGCGAGGTGGTCGTCCTTGATGCGGTGCTGATGGTTGAAAATCAGCACTGTGTCCAGACCCGATAGGAGCTGCAATCCTGCGTTCGCTGCCATGTTGCACTGGTTCGATGAGCGACGACGCTGCTTGCCATCAACGGAAGGCGGCGGGGTTGCGCGATCGCCGGTCGTCGGCGAGTTTTCATCCGACATGGCCTTCCACGTGTCGTGCATGCCGAAGGTTAGCGGCGTGCCCTTGATGCACGGATGTTGATGATGGTCGCCGAATGCCATCACCATTAGCCCGCCAAACGCACGGACGTTGCGAGTCCTGTGGGCCCGTGATGCACCCGGCGAGTCTCATCCCCACTTTGCACTGCACGTCGATCGCCGCGATGTGCTCGGCGGACGGCATCATCACCTCGTCCAAGATGAGAAAGCGGCGCCCCTGCATCGCCTGGCTGAGTTCGTCACGCGCACGCTTCCCGATCAATGGACGGTTGCGCCGAGGGTCGATGCGGAACAGTTCGCACGTGGTGTTGTACACGATAGACCCGAGTGCCGGAGACACGTCCCCGAGGCAGTTCAACACCGCGCGGTGTGTGTATGCAAACATAATCAACCAATCCGCCACGCCGTGCTGCCACAGCAGCCACACGAACGCGGCGATGGCTCGACTCTTGCCGCATCCCGCCGGTCCGATGCACAGCATTCGCAGCTGCTCCACTTCCTCGTCGAGATCTCCGTCGTGCGCGTGAAGCTCCATCGCCTTGTTGCCGGCAAGCGCGACGAAGAGGCTTTGCTTCGGATCTAAGCCCCACAGGTCTATCGCATCTTTGACCGTTGGCGGCTGGGTTTTTTAGTACTACCGGGCACGTCTCGCTGAATCAGCAGTGAAAACGCGCTGCGGTACCGCGTTACTTTGGCGTATCAGACGAATATCAAGCGTGCCTGGGCTAGAATACACGCGAGTCCATTCAGAAACATACTGTCCTCGTATCTGTACCGTGAAATCAAACGACCAAATACCGAACATATCACGGTTAATTTACGAAGACGAAGCACCAGCGGACGGAGGAGGACATTCGTGATTTTTGCAGTATGTTTCCGGTATAATTAAAGATAGATTCGTCTTAGTCGCAGGATTTTTACGGACTGTGGAAGGAGTGCCTAGAAATCGAACAAGCAACGATCGAACGTATGACGGTTCATTCACGAAGACGCAGCACACGAGGACGGAGGACGGACGGAGGACGGACGGAGGACGGACGCCTAAAACTCCGTGATAAAACCGTATTGCAACCGGTATCGATTCTCTCGTATTCCAGGCGATTTCGGACGCGGCTCTCCTTTTCCTCCGCTCAACCCAAAGAGGTAGGGGAAAAGGTTCTTGTGATATGTAATCAGTAAAGACTTGTAATTATGCCAAAGCGCCTTTTCGGCATTGCTCCTGCGCCCCCACCCCTCCTTGAAACATGAGCTACTGGTCAGGATTAGTCATGGTCTTTGACGACACTTCGCTTTGATTTTCGGATGAGTTCACGATATTGCGTAATCGCCTGCCGTAAGTATGAAGCAAGGAACCCGGAATCTGCACCGGCCGTAGCACACAGCGTAATCGGCTCTTGTCCGGACTGTTCCAAACTAATACTAGCGAATACAATATACACGTGCCCGAAAAACTTTAGCCATTACTGTTTTAGTTAGACAGATTAGGCCCGTAAGAATTGAAAGTGTGATTTTAGGTGCCATATCTCGCTCAAAACAAAAGGGGGGGGGGGGGGGGGGGGGGGGGGGGTAAGGAAATTTGACAGTTGGCCCTGCCTGGCCCAAAGTTTTGATGCTAGTACTTTCCGCTTTGCTTACCGGCTCCAACTAATGTAACCGCCGTACTAACGCTCCAACTACTGCAACTGCACGCACCGCACAACCCGCGCCCGCACTGCCGCCGCCGCCGCCGCCTCCCGCGCGGCTAGGCCGGCATGCTGCTGTCGGCCCGAGCGCAAATACCTATCAGTCGACAACCACACCTACCTCACGTCGCCAGCCTTCCGCTTGGGTAGTTGACACCATGTCGGTATCCACCAAGCAGGCACGCCGTGAAGGTGGAGGTGAAGTCGGACGGCAAGGTGCTTTCCGCTAGGCCCGTGCTCTATCCCCCGGAGCAAGATGGGCTAGAGGCCCGTTACGTGCGCAACATGCTAGAGTATACAGTGAGCAAGTGAGCGACCTGAACCCTAGCCTATCCTTTGAGCTCGAACACATTGCAGTGGTCGTCGTGGAGCATGAGATGTTTAGCTTGCCATAAGAGGCGGCGTGCGGCTATAAGAGGCGGTAAGAGGCGGGGTGCGACTCGCGAGTCCGGTGGCAGCCGCATGCTCCAAGATAACCTCTGGGATGCGATGGAAGAGGTGCGTGCCCACTCGGCACTTCAACTTTGCCTGGTGGGCACACGCCAGAAGAGGGAGGGGCAGCCATAGCATACTACTGCTCTAATCGTGTGGTTAGTGCTCGGACTACTGCCCTGATGCCTTGATATGCACACCTACGTGTGTGGCCGCTGCCACCTACACAATATATGGACAAGCAGGGCAGCACTTTGTTCTGGACATTGATGTTGACAGTACTTTACATAGTACATCAGCCGGCTACAAAACTTTTGGAGGGGGCGGCGGGGGGGGGGGGGGGGGTCAGATCAGAGGGGGGGGGGGTACCTATAACACGCTTAGAATTCCTACTGGCCTTAGTTGAATTCGTGCGCAAAGTATCAAGTCATATGTTGGATGCGTATCATATGTCGCAAAGGCAATACTAGTATATGATAATAGTACGCAAGACTCGGAAATTATATGAACACCATATCGATGGTTTGAATCACCCCAGATAGTCCATTGATAAAGAACTGCTACGTATCTACAGGAATGAATCCTAGTTGTGGTTCTGTGTTTTAATACAATTATCCAACGCATTCCCAACGGCCCGCCATTCGTCCATCCCTAGGATGGACGCACGGTGACTCGAGAGGGAAAACGACAATGACATATGTACCTACATAGCATTAGTGACGAAAGAACTAGTGAATTAGTGACTTTGAATACAATTGTTAAGTACCCAGTTTGTGTTGTTTTATGTACCATGCGTCCACCCTAGGATGAACGCATATGTATTCGCGCAACTTAATTCTACGGTGGTTTGACAGCCAACGAATTCATTGCATACTACATCTACAAGCCCAGAGGAAAATAAATGGTAATATCACTCACGCTCGATATATATTACTTAAGCTATCCTACATCGGGTACCCGGTGCACACGTGTGCCGCGAAATAGATACATCCGGTCGACCCCGTCGATCAGCCCCGTAACATCAGAGAATTTCATCGCCCTTCAAACCACACTTCTGAGACATACTGCTCTCACTCCCGCCGCGCACGCACATGCCCACTGGCTTTCCGCGACACTCAATGCAAGTGCCAATGTCGCGCAACTAGGCAAATTTGGGCAGCACAGCTCGCCCCACAGTCGGGGTATATGGCGTACGTAGGAGTCGAAATACGCGAACTGTAACGGTCGGTGCTATTTGATAGGTGGTTTGGGTCCAAAGGAAAAATCGGGCGGCGGCGGAGGACGCGCATGGCGTCATTGGCCCACCTTGCGCCACAAGCTCTAGCCCACTGCACACGTGTTTAGTTGCCGCCGATACTTTTTCGACGCCCGGTATCCCTCGCTAGCAGCGACTGAGGCCATTAAGTGAGGCAACGACTGGGGCACTATAGTCAGGGGTGGGTCGTGTACAAGTTTACCACGTGGTTGCACTACAGCAGCGGCACATCTAGCACGGCGAATGCCCAATTTGCCAAAATCTGCCGAGAAATTGGCCGCCACTTGGGCGTGCCGTTGCCGCGCTGGAGCGGGTGGTCAGCAACATGGCGACCAAAACAAGATATGCTGACTTTGCTGGACAGTTAATGCATGCCTAGCGTTTACTATGGCAGGTGGGGATGGCCCCAGGCTTGCGCCTTTTCTGCAACGTTTCAGGCTCGCGGACAGGGTTGAACTCGGAGTGGGGGGGATTCATTATTTCGGTTATTGGCTACTCTCCAGCATGTCGACTCACCTTCCGGAAAGCATTGCTATTGTCGAAGCTCCCCCTATCCGACTACCCAGCCACATTTGACACTATCGTTACAACTTGCTTGATACAAGTATGGAGATGCTCACTGCACATTTACTTGGCGAAGTGTGAGGAGTGGCAAAGGGTTACTCCTATACATGTGCACACATGCATTGGCATGATCCGGTGGCAGAAGACAATGTTGCACAGCAACCATCGTTCAAGCCTATCGAGTGGCACATCAAGGTCTGCCCGCAGCCGTGACCCGCCATCATGCGCCTGGTTGCTAGCATTGCCCCCCCTCCCCCCCCCTTGTACCACCGCGCTCCGCAGGCCTACTCTTCTAAAACTCGTGGGCATGTGCGGCAAGGCAGTGAGGTTTGCCAATCTGCAGGAGAAGTAGAGCCCCCCGCCATCCTACCTCCACATGGTTGCCAGAACCATTAGTGCAGAATTACCCGGCCACCGCGGCTGAGCTGGGAGGGGGCCACACAGCGGCATGCACCTGGAACAGCGGACTCAGCCTCCCGATCCCCGCGTTATTGCCGCACCTAGTCACAACATATAGAGCTCACAATATCCGAAGTTTAAGGACCTGCCAGTGTGGCCATGTCAAGGTGTCCAACCTTATCAATAAGCATCACGCACCATCACTCGAGCACGGCTTCTGGTGAAGGGTCATAGATAGTGTGGAGTGAGGCAGTGGATAGTTTGTTCATAGCTGCATCATTTGCTCGCGGAAGCAGACTCGCAACATACTTGAGCACTGATGTACTGTATTGAAAAAATGTGGCTGCTTGTGGTAGCACGGGATCATTGCATTTGCCGCCTCAATCTTAACTTGCATCGACGTCGCGACCCGGGAGATTTGATTTGATTTGATTTTGGTAAATGCCACAACCGCTTGTAGCAGCTCCAGCAACTACGCTATGATGTTTGGTGTAATGCAGGCCGATGATCTGCACCTCCGGGTTATCACCAAGGCGGCTTGTAGACCATCGCGGTGCCGCTTCCCAGAGCGGAACGGGTAACCTCGACGTAGAAGTTCATCCCATATTCACATACCTAACAATTGCAGCACATCGTACAGTATGGATTTGTTTATCGAACGACCATGATTGAACATGTACAGTAATTGGTATTGTTCTGTACATTCCGTAATACATCGTATACGAGAATAATCGGCAGAATATTTATCATCCCACATGCGCGCTTCCAGTACTTTGTGTTGTACACCGGTGGCGGCGGCGGCTGTCACCGCCATCGGGACCAAGACTGTTGACCAAGGGCTGATGACGAGAGGTCATATCTCACTTCTCCACCACCCTCGTCACCACCATCCCTACATCGCCAGCCCGCCCCGACAGGTCCATCCTTCGCATTCACAGGTACCGAGCCTTTCCACTTGCTCATGCTGAACCTAACATGTGGCTTGATGTGCCTTCGTTCGCGGCTGAGTAGGTCAAGCGTGAGGTTTGGCTCATGTGGCCGACGCCTTTCACGGTCAACTGCCAGGTAACGCCAGATGACGCACCTCGTCCTACTTCGCCCATCTCCGCCCATATCTCGTGTGCGAAGTTCAGCGCAAGTTAAGCGCAAGTTCAGCTCCTCGACCATGCACATGTCGCCTCGGTTACTATCTGTCTCCGCGTTGACCGGCAGGGGTACCTACTAGTCGACTAATATATACCGATCACGCTGCTGCTCGTCTGCAAGCGGCAGCCCCTCGGCTGCCCGGCTTCATGACATCCTGGATCGGGTCGTTTCTCAGCTCGCCATCGACGGCTGTTGTGTCCGGCGAACCACGTATGACCTTGGTCAGCATGAGAATATACATACTACGGAAGCCCCGGCAACGGAAGCGCAATTGGTATGAGAGGCCTCATCTTTACAAATCTTTACCAATTATAAACCACAAGATCCTTTGAAGAAGGAAACAAAAAAAGAACTACAAATAACAATAAAATAAAATGAAAATAAGAATGTAACTCACCCTGACTATGAGACGATACGCTCATATTTGAATTTGAGCAAATCCAGTCAGAAGAGGAACTAACGACTTGCTGAATAGTTTTGAGAATCTCCAAGACTCTCCTCAGATGATGGTGTCGGCGGACTTCTATATGTTAGTAGCTGAGTTCTAAAAAAGGTTTCATCAGTTCTGGAACTGTTTTTAAAGCATCATGACCATCAAAGAAGACCCAACCTATGCATAAGGTTGTGGGAAACAACTTAAAGATCACGCGCGCAATCGGGATGCGCCCATCATGTGGATGGACTGCTCATGTCGTAGTGTTGCACACCACGCGACCTTGCCAATCATATAATATCCTCCAGAATCGTATGTAGATTCCGATGACACATATTCATATTGATGTGCATCCTTTTCCAAGACTTGCCGCGAGGCGTGAAGCTTCATCCATCACGTTTCCGAGCGTAGGCTCTCAGAGTTTCAGCGCGATGTCCTGGATGATACTCTTCCATTCTAGCGGGCCAAGGCTCCCAAGATTTCTCCCCTCGCAGCCATGCAAGGGCATGGCTTCACCTCTACTACTTGTCCGATGCTAGCGGCCCGCTTGCGCATATTCCTAACCCGTTTGGCGGAAAATCGCAATGCTATCTACCATGCTAGATGAGGACGAAGTCCCGAGTCTACAAGTTATATGTTGCCGATTGCAAGGATCATTTAGGATCAGGAGCGAGTGCATCATTTCCCTCACTAGGCCCGTAAGTTGTAGTGGGCATTTGGCTTCAGTCGGCAACATACTACCTAACATTGCACGGTATCGCCAATTTGATTTAGGGAAGCCCGCATCAATTTGCTCCTTCCCCCGAGCGTGGCTTCAGCTATTTCCGCATGTGAAGGTTCCGAAGACCAAGCGTTTTACCAAATGGAGCGTGTGTGTGCCACTTCCGCCAAGATTTTGCAGTACGGCGACACTCCTCATTCCATATGCGTTGGTTAAGCCAAGGTTCTAGCACGAAACTACCATGTCTAAATTTGGTAACTAATCTATGGGATTGATGTCGTAAACATACTAGGTACAACAAGGACGGTATCGACGGAGTCGTCGCTGAGCGCGTGCAAGAGCAACATCTGGAGAGGGTTATGCACGAGAGGCAATTCCTCGAAGTGACTTTGCAGTACTCCCGCCAAAACAAAGACCTATGTTTGCGAGATCGATGGCATGGATCAAGACACGACCCGTCTTCCTCATCTGGTGCCATGGGACACGGATGTGGAGAAGAATAATGCCATGCAATGTCATGTGACATGCGTCAAGTACAATGGGAGCCCACCGTGAATTGGAGACGAGGGATCGCTCTTCCTTCCAAGCGTCTTGGCCCGAGTCTACCACAAAGCTTTACATCTGGCTAGCCGCTTTGATACCTGGCAGAGATCTCGACGTCCACTTTCCCACGTTTTGGACTTGTTGACAATATGATAGTGGTGCGGTACGCATTTGCAGAGTCCGTTTGGGGGGGGGGGGGGGGGGGGTGTTATGCGACTGTTGGCTACTCATGCCGTTTAGATTATGATGCGATTTAATCATTGTAAATATTAGACATCTTAAGTATTCATCCTCGCAATCATACGCCCCAAAATCATATGCCGTCAAAACAATGATATGATGGGGTGCGTGTCCAAACAACCGCCATTCCTTGCATCCGTACATCGCAAGCCCAATTGTGCACGTTTTGAGCGGGCAAACAAGGGGATTGAGTGCCAAAAATGGAATTGAGTGAAATTCTCACTCCAAAACATGCTTTTCGGAATTTCTTGCAAAATTGCCCAACGGACCAGCTACTTTCACAAGTGAACAACCTAACAATTGCTTTGAATGAATGGTTCCCCACCCACCCGCTGTCTAGGTGGACCCGACGACTCACCGTCCTCGGACCTCTGAATCGCGGTCCCTCCCTCCGCCTCCACCCCATGCTGGGGATGGGGGCGGGGCTCGTGCACGGGTGGCACCTGGTAGTCTTGGCCCCGCCCGTGCTGCCACTGCCGCGGAGGAGCAGTGCCAGCTGAATACCGGGGTCTTATATGACGTTGCTTGTCCGGTTTGCTCCCCGTTCGCTGTTCGTTGATGAGCATCCTCTCCCTTCATGTCATGTCGGCGCCTCCACCTCACATTCGGCCTAGTGCCGCTATTGGAGTTCCCCGGGATGTTGTGATGGGGAGGGAGTTCTACGTGGCGGAAGGGGATGCGACCGAGCTGGCGGCGGATTTGGCGCCGGGAGGCCCGCGTCGGATACCCGCCCGTGGCGCCCCTTTCTAGGTTGAACCCCCCCTTCCCCCCCCCCCCCACTTCCGCTCCATGCTGCGAGACCTCTTCGAAGCTTCTTTCCTGTCGGCGCTTCCACCTCACATTCGGCCTAGTTCCGCTATTGGAGTGGCCCAGGATTGTGTGCTGATGAGAGTGTCCCTACTGCATGGAGCTGCGGTTGGCGGGTGGCGATGCCTGGTCGGTGGCTGCCATGGCGGTTCCCGCCTCTGGTGGCCCGTAGCTGGATTTTCTTATGGAGTTCTGCATGGATAAGTTTTTTGAATGTTGTAAATAGCACATGTAATAATCACTCACTGAATACACTTAAAAAGCCCCGCATGTATCTTTTGTATACAATGTCGTACCGCGCCTACTCTCAGGGACTACATATTTTTTACATTAGGGCTTTAACATATGCGCACTACAAACAGAACTAACAGCAACTATGAAAGGTTGCCAGCAAAAGAGAGACATAAGCCTGAAACCAAGGTCGAGCAGGAGGCCAGGGAGCCAAGAACCAAGGGAGAGCCAAGGGAAACACGAAGTCGTCAAGGTTCACTCTCATGGACTGATCAGGATTTATGGCCCGTCTCAAAAGCTTGTAAGAAAGCCAAAGCATCTTTTCGGAACGTGCTATATCCCCCCGCGCTCCCCGCCTCTCGTCTCCATTCCGTCTTCCCTGCTCGCTTTCTACAATACTTTTAAAGGATTAGCGACTATATGTGGCGGGCTGCTCGCTTAATGCTGAAATATGTCCGCCAGAAAAGTATGAGACGATACCATACCCGTACCTGCAGTATAATGTAGAGCCTACTGCGAGTCTGGTTAATTTACAGCTGCACAAAACCGCTCATGGACGACGTCAGTCTTCGGGAATCCTTAAGGATTTTATCGTTCCTTTTATCCCAGCCTCGTAGATCGGGGGGAGTCATCTCGGAGGGCCACCTCATTCATGTATACCAGGCAGTCAACTCGACAGCCGCCGGCATCCCCAGGGCAACCCCGCGGGCAGCCGCCGGCATGACGGGCTCTGCGTTGGCGTTGGCGGGCGCCGCGGTACCCTCTGCGCAGGAGCGCGCGGTCACTGAGCTGGTGGAGGCTGCACTTGACAGCGAGGACGTGCTGCCGCTGGTAGGGAAACTGTACTATATTTGAGCAGCAGCACGGGGGCTGAATTTTGGGGGGGGGGGGGGGGGGGGGGGGGGGCACGTTGGTGATAAATGGTAATGTGGCTTCGGGAAATGAGTATATGCAATAGGGAACACAGACATACGGTGGATAGCCTCCTGAGTATATCACCAGCGGGCTCCAGTTGGGCTGGCATATCCGGATAAAGAGCAAGAATTGCGCCGGCCTAACCACAGCCGGCGGTGGGCGCAGGTGCGGGTGGTCTTCGACAGCAAGAAGCCTGTCGCTGAGCATGGCGGCGGCAGGGGCAGCGGCGCGGAGGACCCGTCCTCCCGGTTGGGCAGCCGCCGGAGCAGCCTCACAGGCGGGGCGGAGGCCTCGGAGCACAGTCACAGCCAGAGGTCGCTGTGCATGCCCGCTGCGCCACAACTGCGGCATGCGATCGCAGCCTAGCCGCCTTGCATGCCACCCATATTACACAGCATGTATCGGTCTGACGGCGCCCCGGCGGTTGGGCTGTTGTCGGCCTCAGGTCCATCCACAGCGCTGCCTTGGAAGTCGGCGTTCTCGATGGCGGCGATGCGGCGGGCGTGATGGACGCGCTGCTGACGGTGCAGGACGGGCAGGAGATGGAAATCGAGCGCCTGTGCCGCACGCACTATGTGGACATCTCGCGCTGCAGCGAGGAGATTGCCAGCATGGCCTGCCCCATCAGCAACATGAAGGCAGGGAGTGCCGCTACCAGTCAGGGCCGGCAGGGAGGATAGGGTAGAAGGAGAAAGGGGGTGGGGGGGGGGGGGGGGGGTTCCATCGATCATGTGGGCGCAGGCCAAACCGGTGGCGGCGCAGCACGCTGATCTCTCCCGCCCGGCTACGCCCCGCACCCCCAGGAGACGCTATTCGACAACAACTACTACGCCCAGCAGTGCGGCGGCCAGCTGGCGGAGCGCCTGCAGGAGGGCTGCGAGCTCAGCATGGTGAAGGAGCGGCTGGAGGCGTCCAAGTCAGTGGTCGAGGTCTGCGCCGATGCTCCACACGCCATGCGCGGGGATGCGGCGCATGTGGGCGCACACAGCAGTGGCCCTTCCCACTGACACTGCGGGGCCCCCAACCCCCTCGGTGTGCAGAACTGCACCACTGCCCTGGAACTCTGCGACGAGGCTTGGCGTCTCATCGAAAACAAGAAGCCGTACCGTGCGCTGCGGCTTTCGCAGCGGATAGCACAGCGTACGCATTTTACCCCTCCCCCCTTCCTGCCGGCATTGCGCTGGTATTCCGGCGTTGGTCCGCTCATGTGCGAGGTTGCTTGCCTGCGCATTGACGTGTGCGGTACGTCGTGTGTCGTGTGCACCATACAATCCGATGCCCCTTAGCCCCGTGCGGCCCACTCTGTGCGCACGCAGTTGCCAATGACAGCTGCGCCGAGACGCGGCAGCCGGTCTGCGACGCGCTGACCTCGCTGCGGCGGCTGGGGACGAGCGCCGGCAGTGCGCAGCCGGCTGCGGCGGACCTCGGCATCCTCAGGCCGTTCATCGCCAGCCAGGTGTGGGGCCAGGCGGGGAGGGGGAGGATAACACATGGACGCGTGCGCAGTGCGCAGCCGGGAGGCGCTAATGCGCTGGCGGTGGGCGCGGTTGCAATGCGCCGCGAGCAGGCGGCGGAGCTGGCGTGGGCGGTGGAGCAGGAGGTGCTCTCGGACTTCAAGGAGTGGATGGTGCAAGTGCGCGAGAAGGCCGCGGGGATCGGGCAGCGGGTGGGCGCCGTCCATCCTTTCCCCGGGCGTACCGAATGCGCCCGCCACGAAGCATTGGCCAACCTTGCAGAGGAGCTGAGCGCGCTCGTTTGTGGGCATCTGCTCCTCCGCCCCCCTGGGCAGGCCATCCGCCGCGCTGCGCAGCAGCGGCTGAGCGAGGACGAGGTCATCGCGGAGACGCGCGCACTGCAAGCCTCCCTGCTTGCATGCAGGTACCCGCCGGCCGCCCCACCGCTCTCTCAGCCGGGTGTGTGTGTGCCCCGATGGGTATTGCTTACTTAGATGAGCTGATGTTTCCGAGCCGTCAGGAAACGGATCATAGACAGACCCGCAACACGTCTATGAATAGGATCCGGCCTTGTGCCTATTGAGTAATCAGTGGCCTCTCATATCTTCTGCATCATATGCATGGGGCGCCGGCGCGGTACTCAGAACACTGCGAATAGGTCCCTGCCCTATCTGCCAGAGGTCAAGTCGAGACAAAATTATCGTGGAACTAAAGCGGACATTCTCATAGCGTGCACTCAAGCCCGACTTGAGCCTCATGATAAGGGTTCTCATCAGGTGCGGCGGCACCGGTTGTGTGTGTATGCTTATGATATAGTTAGAGGCGCCCAGGTCTGAGGCCCGGGAATGTGTTGCTAAAGGGCATCACCCGGCCCCAATTAGGTGCCTGGCTGTACCCTGAGGTGTGTATGGCTATGTATATGTATACATATATATATATATATATATATATATATATATATATATATATGAATGTTTGTATATATAAACAAATATATATATAACATGTATATATCTGCAGATCTGAGATAGGTCTGCGTATCCGTACGCGTGGCGATCGGGGCATTCGCTGTAGCCCTGCTAATGTGTGGTCTGTACCCGATCTCTGACAGGCTGTGCAGGTTTTTATGCACGGTGTTCTTGCTACAGTATTGGCGCGCATGTCGCCATACCTGGAATACTCAACTGTCTGCACAGGCCCAAAACAGTCAAAAATTGTGCAGCACTGCCTTTGATAGTTTATCGTCGATTTACAGTGAGTCTCAGCACTCTCATCGTGCTCTCCCCTTCCCGGGCGGCCAGCTTGTCTTGTGTGTGAACCCAAAGTACGTCCGCGTTACGCAAGTACTTCATGGGACTTCATAGTGGTGGTTTATGGTTTGGTGATTATCACCGTGTTTGCTGCTGCTGAGCCGTCCCACGCGTACGCCAGGGACCCGCGCAAAGCGGCCAGCCTGTGCGCCGGCATCCGCGGCGTCGGGGCCGACGCGGCGGCGGACGAGGAGGCCAACGCGGGCCGCCTGCTGGGCGCGCTTGACATGACGCCCCTCTACCGGGCGCATCACATCTGCCAGACGCTGGGCAAGGGCGCCTGGTTCCAGGGATCCTACCTGGTAACCCCCTTCCCCTCCCCACCGATGCCCCAAACTCACAGTACGGCAACAGCATGACATGCCACCAAGTCGCTACATGACCCCCCCGCCCCCCCACATACACACACCATTACCACACACACATGCATTGTAATGCCCAAATGCCATTGATGCAATTGTATTCAACTCGACACACGGACATTGCTCTGAGCCAACCCGTTACCCCCTCCCCCCCCACCGGCTTCCCCACCTACCCGCCACCCCTTATCCTCCGTCGCCCCCACCAATCCCCACATCGCCGTGTCGGCCACCGCCAGGACAACCGCCGGCAGCAGATGACGACAGACCTCACACCGTCAAAGCCGTTTGTGGACGTGTACCAGCCCTACCTCAACCAGGTGCCGCCCCGGGCGCACGCCAGCGCATGCTATGAGTGTGGGCGGGGGAGTGGTAGCCATGGGGCAGTGCAGGGGGCTCACCGGCTGGCTGCGCAGGTGGTGGGCTTCTTCCTGGTGGAGGACCAGGTGCTGCGCGCCTCCTCTGGCATCACCTCGGGCGCCGCGGTGGACGGGCTGTGGGAGAATGCCCTGTCGCAGATCAAGGCACGTGTGAATGCGCGGAGCTCTTTGTCCGGGCGTGCGACACCCCAGACACCACACGCAACACTCGTGCCAAAGTGTCTTAGCGTGTGTGGGCCTAATATATTATATTCACTAGAATATGTCATTTCATATATAATACAATATGTCATATTATATCTGCACACAGTCAAAGACCCCAAATCTCCAACCCACAAACCCTAAAGCGCTGATATTCTGACCTATCCATAACCCTCACAGGGTGATGACGTCCGCCTCTTGCGCCTCTCTCTTGTCCTCCCCCAACCCCCCGATTCAACCCCGGCCCTCCAATCGCCCCAGGGAGACGCACTACCGTGTGCATGGTGCACGCACTGTTGCCACGCCTGGCAACTTATTCTGTTCTGTTCAATATTTCGCTGCATTATTCGCATATCAAAAGAGGGCGGTTCCCCATCCTCGGGATCACCGTAACCAATTCCATATCTATATAATGAGTTGATAGGTACCTGTGTACCGGTATGTATCCACCTTGTTCCAGGTTATGAGTGCAAGACGTGCTGCTCTGGTTCTGGTCGCAATCTTGCATTCAATGTTGTCTCTCGCTCCCTCCCTCTGCGCTCTCGCCGTTCACATACCGCCGCGGCCGCCGCACCAGTTAGAATCCAGGCCAATAGTAACAGCCTCAATTTGTGGTCGCATATGTCATGTAGGAATATTCATTGCGGGTCCGCTGCAGCTTCCTGCATATCTGCGGTGCCGGCCATGTATTGCCTGTAGCCGTGTCTTCGTTGTATTTGCTGTGTGTCAATAACACGACGGCACACGATGAGACGCCGAGAAAGAGAGAGAGAGAGAGAGAGAGAGAGAGAGAGAGAGAGATCCCTTACATGGAGCTGTAGGCTGTTGGTAACACGACAGCACACGATGACACATCCACCCATACTTACGTATGTATGTAACCCCCCTTCTCTCTTTCCCAGCACGCCGCAACTCCCTCTGGCCTACACTGACGGCATTCCTTCAAACGAAAATGCCAATCGACGCACCGAGTCGCGGCCCGGCTGGCGTCGCTGAGCTGTGCCCTGTGCCCGCTCGCGAGCAGACGGCCCTGCTGGGCGCTTACGAGCGCCTGGAGGACCCCAACGCGCTGCTGCTGGTGAAGGACTTTGTGCACCTGGTGTGCCGCGCGCTGGCGGCGTGCAGCTTCCACGTGACACCCATCGAGGAGATCCTAAGTAACGGGCGCAGCCGGTACCACGACCTGCTGCTGAAGAACGCGGTGCAGCAGGTGCGGCGCCTGGCGGCCAGCGCCAAGCGCTTTGTAGGCGCAGGGGGGGGAGGGGGTCCCAGGCACTGGTGGGCATTGCCTCAGGGGTATGTATCTGGGGCTTCTGGCTTCATCGCCATCCCCATCCCCACCAGCAGCTTCATGTTTCACCTTGACCTTCTGTCTTCAATGTTTACTGCCTACATATACGGGTGCTGGCACGGTGATAACAGCCCTGCGAAAAAGGACCTGCCGTGCCCGCGAGAGGTGAAGTGCAGACGTCAATATAGCACATGTTCTTGTAGCTTGCTCAATTCAAGGTACTACAGTAAGGGCTCTTAAAGGTGCGTCACCGCCCGCAATCGTAACATCAACGTCATTATTTGCATAACTGACTGATTCTCTTCCAACTGACCCCGAAGTTCTCCTCCGTAGCGCATTTGCCTTGGTTTACTTTTCCCCTCACCGCACCGAAATCATAGCGATTTGATTTTTTTAGCAATCCTACCGTACAATTAAATAATGCAAGGCCAAGAAAGAATGACTTGTTTTGCACCTTGAGATTTTCGTTATGTATACGTGTTGCATTCTGATCTGTTTCTCCGTTTTAATAGTTTTCCCTCTTTGCAGGAGGGGGGGGGGGGTCGAAAACGTGGCTATTTATCCGCCGCAGACCGTTTGTGTTTGCGTGGTATTACGTCCCTCCACAAAATAATGACATTGTCCGTTGTTTTCTTCCGTTTTGTGCCCGGCGCAATAGCGGTGACTAATCCTGGGTTGAGTGCCCCACCACTCGCCTCAAGATGTCTTTCCACGAGTACTGGTATCGGCCTGTCAGCCCTTTGAGACAGTGGCGCACATTGGGAGTTCCAGTACGTGGTCAAGAGGGTGGTTACAAGGACCGGTCACACCTTTGCTAGCGCCACGTGAAATGCATGCCTCACCGGTAAATGCGCCGCCCGGCATGCGCAGTTCACGGACGTCATCAAGGCGGACGACATGCGCGCGGCCATGAAGGCAACCACGGAGCAGCAGCTTGAGGCCCTGAAGGAGGCGGGGCTGCCGCACTCCCTGGACAGCCGCGCTCCCAAGCACGCCGTGCTCGCGCAGCTGGAGCCGCCGCGCGCGGCGGAGGCCACCACTGTGAAGCTTCCGCACTCGGCGCCCTTCAGCACAATGGTGCCGCAGCTTGTCAAGGTCATGAAGCGGTAGGCAGCGCGCCGACACTACCCGGGCGCTGCCTGATTCGGGTTGGAGGATCGGCCGGTGTGCCTCAGGCCCGCTCAGTGCTTGCCGATTGGTGCCGGCGGATGGCTGCGCAGGTTCATTGCGGACAGCGCTGCCTACCTGCGGGGCATCATGGGTCCGGGCGAGCTGCTGCACATTGTCCGCCAGTTCCGGGACAATCTCATCTCAAAGGTCCCCCCCCCCCCCCCCCCCCCCACTTCTCACTCGATAAGAAAGAACACATGTGAGACTATGTGTGAATAAGTGGGAGCGAGGTACACAGGTGTGACGACAGAGCTGTTTCAATGTGGTGCTTGAATGCGGATTGACACAGGACTAAACCTACAGAAGATTAAACCTACAGGGAAACACGCCCAGGCAGCAAGTTGGTGATCCCAGGGGCATCACCCGAAATTATATTGCGTGCCCGCACACCACCCTCATGTACACATTGCCTCCCTCCCTCTTCCTCTCTCTATCTATCTCCCTTTCTCTCTTTCTCTTTGCATATTCATATGCAGAAAGGGCCAGATTGAATACATGTCGGTTAAGTTATGTATGTGCGCAACAGGAGTGATAGATTGCAGCGAGTGCCTTGCAAGGAACCCATCACCAAAACTGAACACGCCCCTCCCCGCGCGATGTTGCACTGCCTGCGTGCCAGGTGCTGTCCGAGATCCTGGTGTCCCGCATCACGGCCAGCGGGCAGCCGATGGCCGCCGTAATGCAGCTGACCGCCAACATCTGGGCGCTGAAGTTTTGCCTCCCGACTCTGGACGACTTCACGGTGCGCGTGCGTCGGCCCGGCCTCGGCCTCCCGCGCATCGGCGGCCGCAACTGACACCCCCCCCCCCCCCCCACCACGCCCCCTCCCCGCAGGTGGAGCACAGCCGGCAGGCGCGCTGGCAGATGGGCACCTCGAGCGGTGCGGCGCCCCACGGCAGCGGCTCGTCCAAAGGCAGTGGCTCGCGGAGCTTGGCCTCGGGTGGGCGCCCGCCTCCCGACCCCCCACCCTCCGCCAAAGCAACGAGTACTGCGTGCGGCAGGCGGATATGGTAGCAGGAGCACCACGCCCATACATGGGGGATGTCCGGTTGCAGTGTTTTGATCGGAAGGCACGGGCATGCCGAACCACTACGCGGCATGGATGTCAATCGCTGCCTTCAAAAGCGGCCACTCCTAGAAGCACATCGACATTAAGCCCTCAATATAGATAACTCAGAACAAATACATTCATATATATACATAGATTTATAGATACGTGTGTGTATATATTTTGTATATCTATACGACATATGCATGTGCATATATACTGTATGGGTAGTATGTACATATATACCATACATGTATGTACATATATACTATATATACTAAAATACATAGAGGGAGGGAGGGATTTCGCATGCATGTACTATTGATTTATTTAAATGCGGAATGCATGCATCAGCGTTCGTTTAACTTTTTATGACGTTGCCATCTTTTTGCGATGGCCATTGAGCATGTCTGAGTAGAGGATTTATCGCATGAGAAATGCCGCGACAAACTGCTATTGCTTAATGACACTGCAATTTCTCGCTAAGCGTGCACTTATTTGCGCTGATACGGTTCTTCTGTTCATTGCGCGGCGTTCTGGTGCTGACGCGGGTTGTGGCAGACGTGTTGGATGCGGCGTACGACCACCGCCGCTGCTATAGCATATTATGGAGCTGTATTGCTACATACTACGAAAGGTAGCGACGCATCAATGAATGAAGTGCTGGTCATGTTCATGGATGTAGTCCCCGACAGGGTGTGGTGCACGGGTCTCAGTACTAACGGCTGCTTGCCGCACTATCCTGAACCATTTGGTATCATTTTTCACACTGAGGCTGCGCGCCCCGTCACGCTATGCGGAGTCCCTCCTTGACTGCCCCATCCTTACGTACTCTTGGGGGCAGGGGCCAAGGGGCTGTTTCTGACTGGCGGCGTGTGGCGGCGCGCTGTTCCCCGCCGCAGTGAGCGAGGCGGCGGCGAGCCTGGAGACGCTGCAGGGCCGCGCGGAGGCGCACGCCACAGGGGAGCTCGCCCGCCAGCTGGACTACATCCTGGCCTCCGCCATCACCGCGGTCAACTGGGTGCCGGAGGCGCCGCCGACCAGCGCCGGGTGCGGCACCCTCGCCACCACCTCCTCTGCCCCAGCCGCACGGCGCCACCCGCACCATGCTGCGTTAGCCCCTGATGGCCTTCCGCGGTCCTTCGCGGCGTGATTTCAAAATTCACTGTACTGTGAAGACGTATATGAAAATCGTACACTGTACCACTGAAGTAATGGTATCAAACGAACGATCCGCAAGGTAACGCAATCGCCCTCTCGCATCGCGAGTCGCCCTCCGGCCAGGGGACAGGCTGGTTGAGCCAGCTCTGCTAAAACGGGTTGTTTTTCCTCGCCGTTTGATCAGCACGTTGAGACATGAACAACGCCGGGTGCATATTTGTAGAAGCTTCTTTTTTGTACAAGTACAAACGCATTCTCACACCAGGCAAGTCATCCTCGTGTTTTGTTACTGATGGGGCATGAGCTGACGCTGGGGGAGGTTGGTGCGGCGCCCGCAGGGTCTGCAGCGACTACGTGGAGAAGGCGGTGATATACATGCAGGTGGGGGCCTCCGCTACTCCGGAGCTTAGGGTTTATCTCGCCTGCAGTAGGGTTTATACAATATTGCGATTTACCTACTAGCACAACTCCAGAGAATGGCACGTATCACCAAGGGCCTGTGTTTTCCAACGATAATGCAGTAGCGGACATCAATATGATGTATTGATGTTATGACGATGCTGCTGAGGTGAAGTGTTCCTACACTACTCCATAAAGAAGTTTTCTGGTGAATTCATGCGTTAAAATGCGTCGCTGCCCACAGCGCCACAGCGGACGCTACCGCCAGCCTTCATCTCAGCAGACAAGAGCCGTAACAGTCAATGCCCAGCGCCAAGTGATCCATCCATGTTGATCGCCAACACCGGAGTACGGACTTTGTTTTTTGTCCAGCCGTAAATTGTGGGGTGTTGCGGGCTGCTGTGTGGCACGCAGAAGCACCTGGGGCAGGCAAAGGACATTCTGCCGCCGGAGTCGCACCGGCGGATGTGCATCGCGACCATCAGGCACTGCGCCAAGTCGATGATGGACACCCTGCACGGTACGGCTGGGCTTCAGCCTTTTCGAAAACCAGTGTGATGCGGCATTGGAGGGCACATTGGCTCGACATGTGTTGGTTGCCCCCCCCTGACGTTGCCCTCCGAATCAGGGTTTCTAGACGTTGATATAATCCTGTGAACCCGATCCCTAAACCCTGGTACCCGCTCTCATTTTAAGGTCATATTTTTAGGGTTTAACGTTTCACGTATACACCCTTTACATCAAACCCTATCAATGTGTACATGGGCCAACTCAGCAGCCCCCCCGTCCCCCCCCCCCCCCCCCCCCCCCCCGGCCGCCTTGTGGGCGGTGGGCACCGCATGGATTGACCCGGCGTGCCTGCCTACCTGGCCCCACTCCAGGCCCGGGCATCCAGAAGTTCAACATCTTCGCCGTGCGCCAGCTGGACATCAACATCGAGGCGGTGGAGATGTACACGAGCTCCCTCTCCACCACGCCGCCGCACGACTTCATCGCCGAGTTTGCCGTCCTGCGCGACCTGCTGCGCCTGCTGCAGGCAGACAAGGCAAGGGGCGCCGGCGGTCAGGGCTCCTGTAGCGTTTGTGCCGCGGTCGTCGCCCCGCTGTGGGGGCGCTGCGCTGACCGATGACGGCGGCGCACGCCCTGCCGCAGGCGGAGGCGCTCAACGATGACGCCGCGGTCTCGGCGGCGTACCCGCACCTCGTGTCCAGCAGCCCCGTGATGACCAGCATCGCCGTCATCTTGGACAAGTACCGGGACGCCGGCTCGTTGCTCCAGCGCAGCGGGAGGCAGGTGAGCTGCCACCCGAGGGACGGGGTCCATCGGGGAGGAGGCGGGGGGCAGCAGCTGGGGGCTGCCCTCACGTGGATTGAGTACAGGATGGGGTGAATTTCGTCCCTCAGTCCCACGTTATTATGATAATCTAAGTGTATATATGGGTATAATAATGTGGAGTGAATGTGGTTCACCCAGTATTCTGTGGTTCGATCAGTACGAACAGTGAGCATAGGCAACATGTATAAATTCGGCCTGAAATTTCGCTATTATGTCAGTTGAACTGGTTTGCTTGAATTTGCTCAAGCTTTGCGACCCCGGACGGGGGGCACCCTGTGGCCCTGTCCAGCGCCGCTAGTCCGCTGCAGCCGGTCGATTCCGCGATGGCGGGGACAGCCTCTTTGGCGGTCGCTCCGCTCTGAGCGCGGCGAGGGCTGTGGCGCGCAGGAGGGGCCGCGGCGGAAGGACATCACGGAGGTGTCCAAGCGGCTGTGCGAGATGGCCTCCAAGGGCGTCAACAAGCAGGCGTCCTGAGGCTGGTCCGTTTGGCCGTGCCGCGATCTATCAGGTGTAACCCGTATGTACATCGTCGCGCACCACCGGAGTAGCGAAAATACATAGTCATCATTCGGCGATCATAGGAGGCTGTAGGGGTGGCGCGTGTGAAGCCTCCATGGACGTGGGAATGTATGGCGCGCGCACTTGAATACTTAATGCTCTCCGCCGTCCAAACCAGGTTGCTCCTTGGGCTATTCGCTTGCGCTCGATTAATTAAGGGTCAGTTGCAATGCCATGTTGGCGACCAGCTAAGCCTCCCTGCCTGCAACCTATCGACGTCTCCAACGCCCCATGCTCCCATCAGCATGACACCATCAATCTGAATCACGGGCCCAATGTGTATCGCCAAGTGGATGGTTGCATGGGTGAGGATCTAAATATGCCCATCCATCCCTTCCATTACTCGACTGTTATAGTTGAAACCTCGGCGCAAGCCGTTTCAAGCCGGCGATCGTGACGTTGCATTGCCGCAAACATGCCTCATGCGGAGCGCGCCACCTCCATTGGCGTGGACAGTAACCTTGAAGCACGGACATGGATGAGGACGTTCCGCCTTGCTGTCAGATTCTCCTCGCACGCGACGAGGCCCTCTTGACACGGAATGGCATGACTTAGCGCTTGGCATGTCAAGGCCTTCATCATGCCTTGATAGAACCGCGGCGAGGGCGTCAGGAGGCCCACCGCAAGCACGCCCCACACGATCGACTCCTCGGCGCCTAAACATTGAAATTGGCTTACAACATGACGGCTTTCCCTTTCTCCTCCTCTCAGGCTGGGTTGCTCTAAAGACACCGCCGCTTGTGGGCGACAAGGTGCTCTGCGTCCCGTCAGCGCGGGCCGCATGTGGGTGTCATCGTGTCGCGGCATCCGCGCCGGCCACACACAGCTTCATAAGCCAGCGGGTGGCCGCTTGTTTCCCAGCGGGATTCAGCCACAGATTGGTCCGTTTTGAAATTGTGGAATTTGACAGTGTTCCAACTTTGTCCCCGCCAGCCTCCCAACTACACAGGCCGCCTGTCTTCCGGCCCGGATGCATGTAGTACGGCTGCATGCCATGTACCCGCATTCAGTCGGCTGTAGCCCGTGGCATGCAGCCCTCTGAAGGCCCGTTGTAGCACGTGGCCCACGCACCACCCGCTGACCCCGATACAGATAGTAGTACCGCACAGGGTTCACGGGGTGCTGCCGGCTGACGTTCCAAATGGGTTGCATCCTTCCAAAAGCGGGTGGGCTGTCTTTGGAGCACCATCCGGATTCGCACCTACGAACCTGGTTCTGGACCTTCAGTCGATCCTCGGTTGTGGGACAATAAACACCCTTATCTATGGGATAGTAAACATGGTCCCAGCGCTGGACGGCTCGGGTCATGCTCCAGGCTATACCATAGAAGACCTCAGTCACAATGATAATGCGGTCGTCGATTCACAGGGCACTGCCTTGTAAGGGGGGCAGCGCGGCTGGTTCTCAGTCGTGGTGCTCCTGGATGCCTATGTTCCTCGCCAGCTGCCCCAGCTTGCGGCTGCCCAGCAGCTTCGGCGGCGGCGGCGGGGGCGTGTCCTTGGCGTGGCGCGGCGGGTCAGAGGCGGGGTAAATGCTGTTGTAGTGCACCTCCGCCCAGAAGCTGAGGTAGAGCGTGCGGTTGGTGCGGGAGCGCGACGGCTCGATCTGGATGATGAACTCCTGGGCGTAGGAGGTGATCAGCGTGATGCGCGTGCCGTAGTGGTTGGAGGTCGCCTGCGGCCGCGGCGCACAGCTGCTTAAGAGATGTGGAGGGCGATGTGGCAGGCAGCGCCCTTTTGGTCGTTTGTGTCCTCTCAGTGCATACGTATTATTGTCATGCACCTGTACAGTACCGGTATGATGTGATACGGGATACATGTGTCTATGTACTTGTATAATCACGCTGCAATATTACGTTACGGGCAATAAGCACGTATTCACCTATTCATCATTTGTTTCCTCTATTAAGTGTACGTACATATTACACTCTTTATCAGGTTGAAGGTACCTGTGTGGGTGTGGGTGCGTGTATCTATATTCAATTTTGCTGTTTTCTGACACTGGAAAGAGGGGCGCCCTGCCTGCAGCGTAATGTTGTCGCCCCAGGCGGTGTCCTTGGCCATCTCGGCGCAGTACGTCTTGTAGCTGCCCGGCACATACGGGGAGTACAGCTGCGGCCGCGCGCGGAGCTCTTTGATCACCGCGCGCCGCACCTGCTTGTAGTGCCGCGGGCTGCGGAAGAGCTGGTCCGACAGGCTGCGGAACTGGCAGTTGCCATCGCCCAGCACCTCGTACTCGCAGAGGTCTGCAGTCACCCAGCGGCAGCGCGCCTCGTCTCGGTCCACCGCAACACCTGCCCCCCCCCCCCCCCCCCCAACCCAATACCCAACCCACTTTCCTCTTGGCACCGCCCAGTTCACTCACAGGCAGCGGGCCGGCGGCGCACCAAACTCCCCCAGCCGGTCCAGCACGCGCTGGCGGTCCTCCGTGATGTGGTCCTGGAAGTCGGCCGGGTTGTACACAAACGACAGGGAGGAGGTGCGCGGGGTGAGGTTGGTGATCGAGAGCCGCGTGGAGGACAGCCGCGTCGTGACGGACTTTTCCGCCGCATCCTCCTCCTCCATCAGCACCGCCGGGCTCTCTGCCGCCAGCACACACGGTTGCTCAATTGGGTCCGGAAGCAGTGCATGGTGTCAGGGGCATCAGTCCGATATCGTTCGCCGTAAATTCCCGGGACGACGGTGTATGTGTCCGTAAAGGTCCGACTCTCCCTGGACCCTCTCAACACTGAGGGATAAGCCGCTTTCCGGCTTTGGCAACGCACGCGAGACGCCTACACGCGGCCGAGAACAAGCGGACAGCCCGGACGCCAACCCACCTGCCCGATCTCCGGGGCTGCTGCATGATGCGGGCGAGCTGGAGGTCGAGCGATACAGGTGAGAACTGGCTGCCAGCGCGGAGAGATCGCCGCCGCGGAGGTTGAGCGACTCGTGCAGCGCCTGTGCGAGCGCCGCGTCGCTGTCCGTGTCGCACAGGCTCGAGGAGGCCGAGGCCGTGCGAAGGTGGCCGCCAGGGGGAGGCGCCAGGGGCGGGGACACCGGGTGGGATGTAAGAAGGGACGGTGCCGATGCGGCGGGCTTGTGCTGCGCGGGCGCGGCGGGTGGTGGCGCGGTGTCGCTGGCCATCCCCGAGAACGCCGCCGACGGGAAGCCAAGCAACCGACCTGTGCCGCCCGCCTCCATCCTCCCCTGCTGTGCTGCCTTCGCGAGTGGCCCGACGGGAAGAAGTTGTCGTCTTGTGTAGCTGGCGCAGCGGGGACAAGTCCGGCCGCCTGCTGGTGCTCGCGACTGCTCTGTCCCCTATCGGTGCGCCAATTATGATGTGCATGGTGGCCACCTATGTCGCGCAGCATAGGGCCGGGGGTGCCGTGGCCTTCAGTCGCTGTAGCAGGGGTGTAGCAACTACAGCAGCGGTATGCAGCGGACTCGCAGAGGCCGGCGCGAGCCCGGCCGGGCGGGGAGGGGGGGGGGTGGGTTCACACACAGTAAGAATCGCCTCCATACCTGGTAGTTGTGTACATAAAGAAATGCGATTCGGATTACAGGTATTCGTCCAGCACAATTTTATAACAATTATTATCTAAGAAGTATTTTTAACATTTCTAGTAATAATACGAATTTATATATTATTTATTATATTAATAGAGACCAAAGCCCATGTTAAGGGGGGGAGAGAGAGTGTGAGAGAGAAATAGCTCATTGAGCATTATTTCTCCGTGTGTACGCCGACTGTACAGGGAGACATATTATAATACATTTTATTGATTATTGATAGAGACTAAAGCCCATGTTAAGGGGGGGCGGAGAGAGAGTGTGAGAGAGAAATAGCTCGTCGAGCATTATTTCTCCGTGTGTACGCCGACTGTACAGGGAGACATATTGTACAAATACTGCTTTCGTACCGGAAAAGTAGCAGTCGTAGCGGTAAACGCAGCAATAAGCACCGCTCATCATATGTGCTTTTCACTTGTTGACTAATCCTAACCCGTAGGCCTGAGCAAAATCCGGTACACGAATCACACATCGGACGTCACACATCACACATCGTCACACATAAGACGATTTTCGGGCGCGGCGGAGACCAACATCCAAAAAATGTTAGCGACTGCCTGTACAGGGTAGTCGCTACATGACCTGGCTGCAAGTCTGCAACAGGTGATCAGGGAAAAATTGTATGTTCGAAAGACGCTCGTGATATGCTACGTCAGCATTTTGTGAAATGAAGTAATGATTACCACTCGTAGTACGTTACGCTGTTGGCAAGAGTAGTACCGATGAATTACTGTATATTACATGATTCGCGAACTGCCGTGATATTTATGGGTGTGATATCTCGACAATACGTCTGATACTCGTTTTGCTTACGATGACCAGACATCGCTAAGTACTGTAGTAAGGTCGCCGCGAGAAGGCCCCGGGAAAGGCGGGCGCGGAGCGCGGAAGACGAAACGGGTGACGACACCGCCT
Organism: Tetraselmis striata; assembly: GCA_006384855.1. Lineage (NCBI taxonomy): Eukaryota > Viridiplantae > Chlorophyta > Chlorodendrophyceae > Chlorodendrales > Chlorodendraceae > Tetraselmis > Tetraselmis striata. The sequence goes on from VCJN01002741.1 coordinate 109,065, forward strand.
GCTGATGCCAGAACAGCATCTATCGTCCGGCGAGACAACGCTCAAGCGCCGGGCACGACGGCACGGAGACGCCAGAAGCTAGAACCTTCGCAACAGCGCTGTCCGTGAGTTAGTCGCTGACAACGCCACCATGCAGGTAAGGGTGGCGCCGTGTCGCCACGAATTACGCCAGCCATTGCGTGCGCCGGTCGGCCACAGGCGACACCGCCTGACAGGCGTTAAGGATTGATTACTCGAGCTGCTCGTAAAATTATGACGCGTTCCGACACTACGCCCTGCTCTGTGCGCCTACCCGCAGGTGATCTACGAGTCGGAATGGCTGGCAGTGAGCTACATCCTAGCCACGGTGCTCTTCATCCTCGCGCTGAAGGGCTTGGGCGCGGAGGCGACCGCCATGACGGGGTGCGCCGCCCGCCCTGAAGGGAACCCGGCCACGCTCTTCGCAGCATCGCATATAATATAGAATTCATATCATGTAGTCTCTATTGTCACTATTTTAGCAGGTGAGGGTCGCATATATTGTTTCGGACTATGTAGTTTTCCAGAAACGGTACTCTGTTGCAGCATCCCCACCTTAACAGCCGGGTGATTCTGCGACGCGCGCAGGTGCTGGATGGGCATCCTGGGCATGGCCGTCACCGTCGTGGCCGCCATGTGCTCCCCCTATGTCCTGGGCGAGGCCCTGTGGCTCGTTCCCGTGTGCATCGTGGTGTTTGCCATCTTCGGCGTCTGGTACGCATACCATGTTATTACTGACCGCCTCCCTGAGCTAGTCGGCCTCTTCAACTCCTTCGGCGGCCTCGCTGCCGCGCTGGAGGGCATCGCCGTCTACACCGACCGCACCTTCGTCTACAGCATGTACACCGGCCAGCTGCTGACCAACACCGAGCAAAAGATTCAGCTCGTTGTGCTCTGGTTTTCGAGTGAGTCACCCCCCCCCCCCCCCCCCCATCCAAAGTAGGGCGACGTCTCTCGGAAGACGAGGTCCCCCGCGCTGATCACGCCAAATAAGAAAAGAAAAATTCGCCTCTGCTCATCACCGCTCATTATCACCCCTATTCGGGGTGTTCCTTATCGGCTTGCTGTCGACGCGTCCGTCGTGTCTACCTCGACCTTGCGCACACACCTTCTGTATTTTATCGTTTACACTCCTCGCTTCGTCGATGCTAGCCCTCTGGCCTTGTAGCTGCTCAGTGTGGCTCCTATGTTACGACTCCCACTGGTACTCACCACCACCACCGCTCCCCTCCCCTTCCCAAGTTATTATTGGGATGATGACCTTCACAGGCTCTGTCATCGCGGTGCTCAAGCTCACGGGCGCCTGGGTAAAGCACCCCCACAAGCACAGCACGGTCCAGCTCTCGGCCGATGGCACTGCGCACTTCCCCGGTGCGCACCGCGTGCGCAAGGGCAAGACCGACAAGAAGACCGGCCGCAATGTGGACTCTGACATTCTCAACAAGCTGGACGCCAAGGGGCGGCAGAACCGCTACGCGCTGACGTTGACCTTCTCGGACCAAGCCTCTGGCCGCGAGTTAAACCTCACCGCGTTTGATGTCGTGGACGGGCGCACACTGCAGACGACATGCGACAAGAAGGCGCAGGAGCCGGTGGCCGCGGACGACTGCGCCGGCACATACACTGTCACCTGGGAGCACGAGACCGAGAACTTCTGGCACATCGACTCAAAACCGGTGGCGTTTCTGGGCGGCAAGTTCCCTCAGATCTTGGCAAGTTCCCCGGTTCCCCCACTCCACCCATCAGCGATTCATGTCAAGCGTGCTGGCATGTGAAGCAAAGCATGCTGACAGTATTCATGTGACAACTGCAGCTGTGCCTGCTCATGATCGCCTGCTGTGTGGTGACGTACATCATCGACGACACGGGCGTGTCCCTGGAGTCCACCAACGACTTTTGGCTCGGCGTCGGCTGCATCCTGGTGCTTGCTGCCTCGGCGGGCGCCATTGGTGTGCTGCAGGCCATGGCCGTCTCAGGCGCGGACATGGCTGTGGTGATTTGCGTCCTCAACTCGGGGAGTGGCTGGAGCGGCGTCGCCGCCGGCTTCATGATCAACAATGAGGTACGTGCCTTCTTATCGTGCGTCGGTACCAGTACTCTCCACTGCAAGTGATAACCAGTTGTAAATGACGATGAACAGCTGGCCTTGATCAGCTCCCCAAGTGTGCACCGTGTAGTTCCCTTCCCCCTACTTGCGGGGATGTGTTTAAAGGTGATAAAGTCTGACAGCTCACTGCGTTCCCTCGTGGTGCTCAGCTTCTTCTGGTCACAGGAGCGTTTGTGGGCGCCAGCGGAGCAATCTTGTCCTACCTCATGTGCCAAGCCATGAATGTGCCGCTGCTGCGCGTCCTGGGCATGATGCCACCGCCCCCTGAGAAGGCGGTGGAGAGCGACGGCGTGGCGCTGCCAGAGCCTCAGTGTGAGACGGCCGCCCAGGTAGCGGAGAGGCTGCGTGCGGCCAAGACCGTGATCATTGCGCCCGGCTACGGCATGGCGGCCGGAAAGGCGCAGGGCGTCGTGGGCAAGCTCGCTGAGACGCTGCGCGGGCAGGGCAAGGAGGTCCGCTTCTGCATCCACCCCGTCGCGGGCCGCCTGCCGGGCCACATGAACATCCTGCTGGCCGAAGCGCAGGTGCCGTACGACTGGGTGTGCGCCATGGACGAGGTCAACAGCGACTTTAAGACCACTGACGTCGCGCTGTGTATCGGGGCGTGGGACACCGTGAACCCCGCAGCCGCAGAGGACCCCGACTGCCCTGTCTACGGCATGCCGATGTGTCGCGTGTGGGACGCCAAGATCTGCGTCGTGAACAAGCGCTCCCTCGGCAGCGCTAGCGGTTTCTCCGGCGCCCAGAACCTGCTGCCCCACAAGGAAAACACTCGCATGCTACTCGGCAGCGCCGCTGACCAGGTGCAGATGCTGCTGGACATCATCGGCAAGGACGCACGCGTGGACGGCGACACCGAGAGCGCGGACGCCGCCGTCGTTGCCGCCGACACCGGCCCCAGCGTGGAGGAACTCGCTGCCATGCCGACGTACAAGACGCTGTGCGTGCCTGCAGAGACCACCGACCCCAGCGGTGCCCTGCTCACTGATCCCTCCATGGAGCTGCGCTGCGCGCTGTCACCCAAGGCTGCGCTGCACCTGCGCAAGGTCCTCGGCTTCCGTGTCGTCGCGGAGTCCGGCCTAGGCCTGCGCAGCCTCTTCAATGACGACATGTACCGCGCGGTGGGTGTCGAGATTGTGCCCACCTCGGAGGACCTTTACATGCAAGCGGACGGTGACCCCCCCCCCCCCCCCTCTCCCCCCTCCAGAAAACACACGTGCGCGCGCGTATTTTGCCCCTTCGCATTTTTATTCATCTGTTGCCACCAGCAGCCGTAGGGCCTTCCTGCGCATTCTGGCTGTCTGCTGCTGCTGACGGGATTCCCTGCGTTGCCCGCATAGTCCTGATGAAGGTGAACCCACCCGTGGCGCGCCCCGACATGGGCAACAAGCACGAGATCGCCATGATGCGCCCCGGCAGCACCTACATCAGCTTCCTGCCCATCATGCACCCGGCCGACACCCCCGAGCGCTGCGGTCCCGAGTTCAAGGACATCGTGCTGCGTGCGCAGGAGTGCCGCGTGAACCTGCTGTCAATGGGCCACCTCCCGCGCATCTCACGTGCGCAGAAGAGCGACGCCATCAGCACCTTTGGCAAGCTCGCGGGGCACCGGGCCTGCATCGAGGCCGCGTCCGCCTACGGGCGCATCATGCCCGGCGAGATCACATCCGCCGGCAAGAACCCGCAGGCCAAGGCCTGGGTGGGCGGCTGCGGCGTGGCTGGCCTGGAGGCGGTGGCCATCCTGAAGAAGATGGGCTGCGAAGTCTACGCGACCGACGTGCGCGACATTGAGGACCAGATTATCAGCGTCGGCGGCAAGTTTGTGCACTACGACCCCGAGGGCCTCAAGAAGGCCAAGGACAGCGGCGGCTACGCGCCCACGTTTGGGCAGGAGATGCAGGACCAGCAGGACGCGATGTATGCCAAGTGGAGCCGCGAGTGCGACATCATGGTGCTCACCGCCGCCATCCCCGGCATGCCCCCGCCACGCCTGCTCAGCAAAGCGATGGTGGACCGCATGAAGCCCGGCTCTGTGGTCGTGGACATCGCCGCCAGTGCCAGCTGGGCCGCCAAGTACCGCGAGGCGGAGGCTGCCGGCAGCGTGGAGTACGCCGGCCGCGGCGCCACCCCTTGGCCCGGCAACTGCGAGTACACCCGCCCCGGCGAGATCTTCACTACGCCCGGCGGCATCAAGGTGGTCGGTTACACCGACATGCCCAGCCGCTTTGGCGCGCAGGCGACCGACTTTTACGCCAACAACCTGGTCAACCTGCTAGAGGACATGTGCGCCAAGGGCACCGTGGCGGAGCGCGGCTTGAAGGAGCCCGAGCTCGGCACTGCTGCAGACTTCAAGATCGACATGCACGTTGTGCGTGCGCAGGCCAACGACCACCCGAGCTACGCGGCGGGCGAGTTTTCCATCGGCGATGACATCATGTCCGGCATGTGCCTCGTCAAGGTGGAGGGCGATGTGGCCAAGCTGGATTACCCAAAGAAGCGCAAGCCCATGGAGACGGCGCAGGCCATCTTTGAGAAGAGCATCAAGGGCGACGGGCTGAGCGTCCCCCAGATGGAGGAGAAGCTGGTGGCGCTGCAGGCGCGTGCCGCCGAGTCGTCGCAGAAGTTGGAGGCCAAATACAGCACCAAGGACGTGGGCGACATGTTCAAGACGGTGGTGGGCATCGATGACCCGCACGCCAAGATCGACGCCGCGCTCGCGTTTGCCGAGACCAAGCAGCATGCGGACGAGGTGAAGTGGCTCACCAGCTTGATCAAGAAGACCAAGCAGGAGGAGACCAAGGCCGACAAGGAGCGCCGCCTCGCCGAGCTGCAGGCCAAGAAGGGCGGCGGCAGCGGTGGCATGGTCACCAAGATCGTATCGGCCGTGGTGTTCCTGGGCGCCCTCGCCGCGATGGCCTTCATCCCCTTCCCGGCCTACTTCATCGGCAACTTTATGATCTTTGTGCTCGCCTCCGTGCTTGGCTACTGCCTGGTGGCGAGCGTGAAGCCCTCGCTGCACACGCCGCTCATGTCCATGTCCAACGCCATCTCTGGCATCGTCATCATCGGCGGCATGTACCAGATCCAGGGCGAGTGGCTCTGGGGAGGCGCCGGCTGGCCCAACGGCAGCGACATGGCCAGCGGCGGCATCACCGCCACCCAAGTTCTCGGCGCCGTGGCGGTCGCCATCTCGGCCATCAACATTGCGGGTGGGTTTGCTGTCACCTTCCGCATGCTTGCCATGTTCTCCTCCAGCGACAGCTCGGACGCCCAGAAGCGCAGCTGGCTGCACAAGTGGACCAAGGCCGGCAAACGGGCGGGAGCCGCCAAGGGCAAGGCCGCCGCCAATGGCAAGGATGCCAACCCCGAGGAGACCAATGCCCTCAAGCCGGCGGCAGGTCAGCCCAAGCAGGTGGTGGTGTCCCAGATGTAGGCATTCATCCACAAGTCAACAGTGTAATAGCAGCCTCAGAGGCTGCGCAGATGTCACCAGCTGGCCTGGCAGCGCACCATCGTTCCATCCCAACGGATCGGTGGCCGCCCAGTGGCCATAATTTGGGATCATGTAGCGACTCACTAACTGCAATGGGTAAGAAGGGGTAGTAGAGATTGATGTCTAGCCAACAGTGGACAGGCTAATTTTTCTTTGGCTTTGTTCCCTGAGGTTGGACGGCGTGCCAATCCACACTTGCCAGGCAGGAGGAGGGGGGGGGGTGGCACCAGAGTTAAGCCAGTAGCGGTCTGGGCCAAGTGCAACGAAGTATGAAAGGCACCACATCCTGGCCAGCGACACTGGGCGTGCAGATTGGCCCTGGGTTGCATCACAGGTCCGCTCTCCAACCGCATGATGCAGGGCTCCGGCTCATCCCATGGCTGCGGGTGGAGTGCTCACCTTCATAACGGGAGGCGGAGCAGCACAATGTCCAGCATTATTCCCACAGCACACTTTTACCCAGCAGCTACATCAGCTGTTTGGCCAACTCGCACATGAGCTAATGCAGCGACTGCTATGCAAGCAGGCAGGTCGACATGTTGGTCGCGTTGTGATGCGGACATAGGGTAGCAGACCCCCCCACACGCTCAACAGTGTTGTAATTGTCCAGCGCATGCTACCAAGTATTGTACGCTATGCATTTATCCAGCGAAGCGTCGATTTTTCGGCGGTGAGCTGTATTGCCGTACGGGTACCCGTATCGTGCAGCGGATCGGACCTATAGGTGCATGACTAAAGCGCTTATCTACTGGATTGTACTACTAAGTACTATAATACACCCGCCCACCCGCCCACATGCCCGCCCACGGTACTTAATTACACAGCCGTCCGATTACGATCTCACGGTTGGGAGGCTATGAGTACTGGTACTCGCTACTCGCTGCTGGTAATGGGAAAAAAAAACTGGTACTTCAAAGCGCTGGCAATGCGAACGCTCGCTGCTGGTACTGGTACTCGCTACTCGCTGCTGGTACTGCTGGACGGTACCTGGTACTCGCTGCAAGTACTCGCTACTCGCTGCTGGTACTGCTGGACGACGGTACTCGATATTGGTACTCGCTACTACTCGCTGCTGGTAGTCGCTAATGGAAAAAAAAAACTGGTACTTCAAAGCGCTGGCAATGCAAACGCTCGCTGCTGGTTGCGAATACTTCAAAGCGATATCGCCTTCTGCTGCTAGCTCATGTAATTTAAATAATTCAAAGCGCTGGCAATGCAATTCATGGAACTGTAGGCCAGTGATATAGACCTCGTTCTTTTAAAATTTTCTGAAAAATCGACGCATCGCTTATTCAACTGTCAAGTTACTTTATACTTGGCAGCTCTATGATACCATGATTCAGTCATATCCCGATATGAAGAAGGAAATTCCAGCAAAGCGCCCCGTAGTCCCTGTGGAGGAGATGAAGTCGTCCTCTTCAAAGTGGATCATTTCTCGCTTTCTTAGGAATCTGCTTCGTACCACATACGAAGAAGTCATGATTCTGTGCCTCCGGCACAAGTTTTCCGCCGATGCTGCCAACCTGTATAGTTGCGATGAAATCTTTGGCCCAGACATGACTCTGTCCCCTAAAGAAAGAGCTCGTAAAGCTATGAAGCTGACGAAACCCTCCATACTTGAGGCGGATCAGGCTTCCGCCAATAATAGTGGAGGAGGTGGTCGTAGGGTGGTGGTGGTGATAACGGCGGCAAGCGTGGTGGTCGTGGTGGCGGCGGCGGTAGTCGCCATGGAGGCCGAGGCAATTATAATAGTTTCGATCCCCTAGCTATGACCTCTGTTGTGGCTATCAACTTACTGGCACAACAGAATAATAACCAGCATTCTGGCTATCAATCTTCTGGTGGTCGTGTTGTCGGCCCCTGCCATGGCTGTGGCGCGTTTGGCCACTCGAAGCATCACTGCCCTATGCTAATGCGAAGAAGGGCTGAGTTGATGTACGTATCTGGATGTGTACACGGTTTCCTATAGCATGTACTTGTAACCTCTATCTAAATATGCACCTTTGCATTGATTCCCTGGGATCTGAGACTGTCCATTCAGTTCTCTTTATATTTTCATCCTATATTGGGTGATAGCCACCTGTAGCTTGTGAAATCTACCTTTGCTGTCCACTCAGCATTTGGCTTCGTAAGTGAAGCCTATGAGGCTAGCTGAATCTGATTCACTTTACCCTTTCACTTTGCTATTTCGCTGTTCCTGACTCACTATGTTTTTTGGCATTTATTCTTAATTGATTTCCACTTCATTTCATTTGTATTACTGTTATGATACATATTTTCCGTGTTATCTTTGCTTATTTGGCATATTTATGTATGTCTCTTGGAGTTTTGTATTTGGATTTCTTTGCCCTATTTCTTTGTTAATATTGTTTAGTTTCTAAATTCGAATCTAAATTTGATTTTATACTCTTCACTGACTCCCAGTTTTAGTATAATGCCGGCATATTTTCATTGTGTTTGCTTTATGCTGATGTGTTATAGGTTTCTCTCCTAGTCCCCATAATAATCATTCTGATGATGAGTCTCACCGGGCTATCACAGAGCCTCGACACAGATTTGAGATGGAACAGAGCACACCCATGTTTCAAGTTGGCGCCCTGAAGAGGTCACTCTCTTTCTGACGTTCTGTATGCCGCCCTCGCATCATGGGTCATGGATCAAGGATGGCTTTTCTCTTCGCTAGAAGACTGAGCGCTGGAAGACTAAGCAGCTGGAAGACTGCCCTAGCTGAGTTCCCCAATCTCAAATTCTGTATTATGCCCGCCAGAATACAGAATTTGTAAATGAGTGTATTGTTGAAATGGTGGCTGCCGGCCATGTATCTGAGTCATCTGAAAAACCTACTTTGGTTAGTCCTATAGGCGCCGTGAATAAACCTCGCTCTGATAAGCTCCGGCTGATGATTGATATGCGATATGTCAATGAGGCAATTGATTGCCCTAAGTTCAATAAATTTGAGGGTCTCTCGGACCGCAGAGATGTTATGATGAAAGGTGAAAACATGATCGCTTTTGACTTTAAATATGGTTTCAGTCATGTTGACTTCCATCTTCTGCTAAACCTTATGTCACCTTCCAGTGGGAGGGCAAGTGTGATATGTTCAATAGCTTACCATTTGGATTAAAAGTGCCATGTGTGCAGACCATGTCCGAATTGGTCATATACTGGCGCAGAGAGGGAATTCATGTCCTACCCTATTTGGATGATTTCCTATTTTGTGCCCCCACATCTGCTGATGCATCAATGCTCAGCAAAAGAATTACATCTGACTTTGCTAAGCAAGGTTTATGTCGTAATATGGGAAAGAGCACCCCTACTCATATTCAATTGCTCGGGCATTTCGGCTGCTTTTGGTTGACTATGCCAACGGTACTTTATCTGTGCCAGAAGACCGGTGGGATAGGTTACAGCATGGCATCGCTGAATTGCTGAATGGCCGCAGAGGCAGAGTGTCAGTCCGCATGCTGGCTAGAGTTCTCGGCCAAGCCATCGCTATGAGGCTGGCTCTGCCCCCTCTGGCTCGGCTATATACCCGGCATCCTTATGCCGTTATATCAGTGTGGTCCTGGTCCTCGTGGGTAACTTTTACACCTGAGGCTAGGAATTCACTGTTGTTTTAGAAAGGCTTGGAGAGAAGTTCCTATGTGGGCTGAATCTGGCCCCGCCAGCACGTGGTAGCTATTATTTTGGAAACTGATGCCAGTGATATTGGTTGGGATGCTGGTCTCGAAGGGGCTGTCGGACTCCCATCAACTTATTGCCTGTTACTTATTCACTCTGTGGGAGAGAGCTCAGTGCTCTTCCTTTAGAGGGCTGGCCGGAGTCATCAGATGCGTTTTTTTTTGTGTCTGCGCATTGGTAGTCATTCAGACTGATAACCAGAACCTCCTATGGATAGTGGGGAAGGGTATAGCAGATATGTCTCTATTAATGATCTTGCTATTTAATTACACCTTCTGTGTGTGAAGTACGATATCACCATGGATTTGAATCGGGTCCCCAGAGAGAGGAATCTCCGTGCTGAGTCTATCAACAACAAATGGTGGACACTAGTGAGTGGATGTTACACAACTGATATTTTCACATGCTGGGGCCCTCACAATGCTGATATCTGTGCGAGCAGCAGAAATGCACACTTCAGTGTGTTATTTTATCAGTTTAGGTGCCCAGGCACTCATGGAGCCAACTCTATGCACGATGATTGATTAGTCTCAGTTTAATTGCTGGATAAATATCCCATTCATGGAATGGTGGGTAATGTGCTCAGGCAGATACACATTTGTGCACAATGCTGCCAATAGCACTTTGATTATTCCCGTTTGGGACTCCCTCACCTGGTGGCATATTTGTGCACCTGATGGTGCTAAAACTTTATTGACGCAGTCATGGACAGGCTGTGGCTCCCCAAGGAGGCGGATCCTGCCCTTTTTCTCTCGGGCCAAAACAGTTCAACCAGAAACCGCATTGTCCGCCTACCGTAAACATTCTGGCCATCCGGCTCGGCTTTTCACGGTCAGCCCCCACTACTACCCCTCCCGGTGGTTTTGACATGCCGGCGACCCCTTGAGACGAGTTCAATATTAATCAAGATGACCCCGTAGAGTGTTCCATGTTGAATGACCTTCGAAATCCTGGTCGTAATACTGTCGCCGAGAGCAGCACTGGCTCCGGCTATGCTTATGCATGGCGCCGCTTCCTTAAGTGGTGCGCCTCCCTCTCGATTCCCAGAAAATCCTCCGCCGGCCTCGGATGAGACGGTGGCTCTCTATTTGCAGTTCATTGCTGATGCAGCTGAGTCGTACTTGGTTGTAAGAACGGTTTTAGCTGCGATTGCGTTTCACCAACGTATCAATATTTACAATCACCTCCCTACTCTCTCCCCGGGGGCTGCTATGGTTCGAGAAGAGGCTAAGCGCTCTATCGGCCTCAAGGTTTCTAATCGCAAAGGATAACCTTTCCTTTGGCGGGATGTCCTAGCGTTTGCGTCTCCGTATTCGCAAGAGAGTGCTGCCTGCTGCCACTTGGTAGTCGCAGTTACGTATTCTTTAATGCGCCCGTTCGACTGCGCGTCGGGCCTGATACACACGGGTGTCGTTTTCGCCCCGGGCGATAAATTGCGACGATTACATTCGCTAAAAGTACTAAAAGTACCGTATATGAATTTCCACCCCGTTTCCGCCCGAGAATACGTCGTGTTGTTAAACTACATGGAGCATCGTCTCCGATTAATTTCTTAGTAGGATGTATAATAGGGACCTTCCACAAGCAAAAAAGAAGGACCAACTTTTCGGTTCGTAGTCGTAACGGGTAACTAACGTATTCGTAAAAAAACGGGTCCTTCATGTGCGGCCGCGGCCCAAGGACCAGTTTCCTCGTACAACGGCCCATAAACTGGTCCTTGGCGGTACGTTTTCCCGCCACGGCTCAAGGACCAGTTCTCTGCCTGAATGATTCTCGCGTTGCTTGTATAGTTCCGCGTCGATTACATGGCGGCGGAAATGCCAGCGGATACACTGTCGCCCGGCAGGATGGCAGCACGCGCGGCCACCACATCAGATGGCGCTGGCCGCCCGAATTCGAACTGCGCAGCCATCACACGCCGCAGCCAGCCGTCGCGACCAGTCACTTTACCTACTCCGGCCTCCTCCGCCGTACGTGCCGTCGAGACAAGCGTTGGCGCCATGGAAGAGCAGCGATCCACGCCGTTCGCGAATCCCGCAAATGCATCTCGTCTCCCGGCGGTCCCGCGCCGGTAGCTCACGCCACTTGCTATTCACCATGGCTAAACGTCCGGCTGTCACGAAACGGGCTCGGCACTGCGCGGTAGGCTGTCGTGTTACTAGTGCCGGATCTCGCGCGGCCAGCGGCGGCGGTCTGTCGAATGGCGGCCGCTGCATGTGCCGCCGGTGAATTGGCTGCTGGACGTTGCGGCGGCAACCGCCATCTCGCAGGCGCGGCAGGCAGCCGCGCGCCGAGGGTCTTATAGCCGGGGTGCATGGCACGGGCGTGGGCCCCTGACGAGGGGCAGCCGAGTAGGAGGGGCAGGAGGATACGGTGAGGTTAAAGGAAGTGAGCAGCGCCCGCACCGCCATGTAGCGGCGCGCGCGCCAAGCGGGCGCCCACTGCACACTGATGCACACTGCGGTACACACTGTTGCACACTGCACTGCGCTAGTACTGCTGTACTATAATAGTCCCTCTCAAGCATAGGCCGGTCATACAGTTGACTAGTGCCCATGCTTGTCTAAGCAGCAGGGTGTGAGTAGGTTCTGGCAGGGCTTTGATGATGGGCACCATTGAGCATGCTGATGTCACCGGAGTGAGAGCGCCGGTTGTTGGTGTCCGTTGCCCAGTCGGAGTCTCAGTAGACTACGAGGCGAGCCCCCCCCCGGTTCAGTGGCCCCGTAGGTGATGCCCAGGCCAGGGGTGCCTTTGAGATAGCGGCGGAGCACCCGCTTGAGCTGCTTGAATCTTCTGCGGGGCAGACTGAACCCTTTTGAGCAGACTGACAGTAAAGGCGAGGTGCGGTCCGGTGCACATCGTGAGGAAGTACACATAGCCCAGGGAACCAGCACCGATACGGTTCATAGTCCTCTCGGGAGAGCGGAGCCTTGTCGACGGCGCTGGCGCTGGCAAGATGGCGGGGGGCGGGATAGCGGCAGATGCTGAGGTGGTGGCGGCAGGTACGGGCTCCGGATGCGCGGGGGCGGCAGGCGGCGGAGGCACGGGCTCTGGCTGCGCGGGCGGCGGCGTGCCGGATGGCGGCAGGCGCTAAGGTGGCGGCGGCAGGTACGGGCACCGGCTCCGGCTGCGCGGGCGTGGGCGGCGGCGGCGCAGGGGCTGCAGGCGGGGGAGGCACGGGCCTCCGGCTGCACGGGGGCGGCAGGCGGCGGAGGCACGGGCTCCGGCTGCACGGGGGCGGCAGGCGGCAGAGGCACGGGCTCCGGCTGCGCGGGGGCGGCAGGCGGCGGAGGCACGGGCTCCGGCTGGACGGGGGCGGCAAGCGGCAGAGGCACTGGCTCCGGCTGCGCGGGGGCGGCAGGCGGCGGAGGCACTGGCTCCGGCTGCGCCGTTTCGTGTTGGAGAGAGAGCCGGGGCAGGTCCAGTGCCTGCAGGACCGCGCGGGCGGCGGCCGTGGCAGCATCGTGCGCGATGTCCCGCATCAGCGCGAGCAGCTGAGACATCAGCTCGGCTGAGGCAGCTTGCTGCATCTGCACAGCGTGTTGGACCGCTGCAGAGCGGACTTGTCCCCAGGAGGCAGGGGATAGGAGGCCAAAGGATTGGCCGAGTGCGGGCCACTGGTCGGAGGATCCGCCGGCGCCTGGCGGCGGCGGGGCAGGCATGAGGTCGGACATACGGACGCTCACGGAGAAACCGGGCGACATGGCCAGGAGGGCGCGCCGTGCAGGCGGGCGCGGCGCATCGAGACGGAGCACACCGCGGGAAGCGACGCCGTGAGGCTAGGAGGGCCCATAACCTCTTGTAGCCCGGGTGCATGGCACGGGCGTGGGCCCCTGACGAGGGGCAGCCGAGTAGGATGGGCAGGAGGATACGGCGAGGTTAAAGGAAGTGAGCAGCGCCCGCGGCACCCGCGCCGCCATGTAGCGGCGCGCGCGCCAAGCGGGCGCCCACTGCACACTGCTGCACACTGCGGTACACACTGTTGCACAGTGCACTGCCCTAGTACTGCTGTACTATAATAGGTACCCTGCAGTTTTTATGCCGAAATCCCCGTTAGCATCACGAACTTGCCCGGACAAAAGTTCGGCCAAAAAAATGTGGAAGGTCCGTAATACTACGGGCTGGCTGAATTATGATGGACTATCTTCACCGTTTACGTACCGCCCGAATCATGTTCCGGCACACATCGGCAGCGCAGAAGTACGGGGACTCGTAGAGCCTTGTTCAAAGCACGCCACGTCGTTCGATATTCGATCCGCGATATACGAGGACGATATGCTGATTCGCACGAGGCGCGTTATTGTCAATGATATTGATTAGTAGGGGCGGAAATTGCAAACCGCGGTGCAAATCTGATTTCTTTATTAGCATAACAGGGGCAATCCCGGCTTTTGCAAAACGGTAGCCAATTGCAAAAGACGAGGGTAAAAGTAAAGTTATGTTCGCCCCGGGACATCGGCCGAAGCCGCCCCAGCACTTGACCTCTTGCGCCAACTGCAGTCGCAGATCTGGCATAGCATGTAAACGGCTGCCTCATTCGAACAAAAGTTTCCCGACTATGCGACCTTTGGAAACAGGGTGCGATCGGCCCGCCGCGGGATCGTGGGATGCCGACGACGGTTAGTATCTAGGGATCCTATCGGCGGCGGCCGACTACTGCTGCGGTGCTGTAAGTACTCGTGGCAGTACTTAGTGAAACAGGGCTCTTACTCGTAGCGTTTGGCGAATTGAGTTGGTTGCTGAATGTAATCTCTTACAACATGCTGGTGGCACTGGATATTTATCCTATAGCGGTCCGACTCGGCACCGCGGACAGGCAACTAGTAGCGCTATCCTGATGATTTAGGAGTTCTAGCGCGTACTGTATTTATGTTACAAGAAATATTACTGGCGTTTGGTTGTGGCCGTACCAGTAAATAATACGCGTGCTGAAATATCAGCAGTACAACAGTATGATTACTTGGCCATAAAACGTCGCAGGTTTGTGGTGTATTAGGGTAGTCGCTAGGCGCAACCCTAACATTCCCACCCCTCTGATAAATGACGAACTGGAAAGTGTCTGTTCGCGTCGCCGAAGGCCTGGCGCAGATGTCGGTTGGCGGTGGAAGCGTGATATAGCAGCAGCAACAGTACGTGTCAACGCTCCGGGATGGACTCTGGAAAACGCGACGGGTGGCGCGCTCGCAGGTTGGCGTATTCCTTTGAGCGTAGCGTGTCTTGCAGATGTCGGCTCGTCCTCGCGAAATCGTGTGGCGCCTCGACACGTCGCAGCGCGCTGTATGGCTCCCAGCTGTCATGACTTGAGTCGTAGTTCAGCCAACGCACCGAAAGACGAGGCAGAGTCCTCGCTTGACTAGATCCTCGCGGCGCTCGATAGAGAATCGAGCACGCGTTCAACAACGAACTCGTCGACCGGGGGCTCCACACTGGACGGTATTGTATCGGGCTGTGCATCTGGGTTGACGCACTGGCGCAGTCGACTGATGTGAAACACATTGTGGCAGTCGAACGTTGGTGGCAGGCGCAGACGATACGCCTGGCTGGAGATCTTGGCTGTGACCGGGTAGGGGCCGATGTAGCGCTGCCGGAACTTGCGCGCCGGCTGGTTGCGTATGAGCAAGTGCTCCGTTGAGAGTCAGACTTTGTCTCCTTCTACGAACTCAACAGGGCTGGTTTTGCGGTCGGCATAGACCAACATGATACTCCTCAATGATGAGCTTTCTCACTTCAGAATCATTGGGTATACAGACCTTATCTGCCATGTAGTAGAGACCATCAGTCTCATCCTGTCGCACACCGTTAGGGGTGCGTCCATGACTGTAGGCAACATCAGTGATGTAGGCAGCTTTGATCTTGTTTATTAGCTTGCTGTCAATCTGCAAGGCGGACATTGCTGACAAATAGTCCTGCATTTGTTCAAGGTCAGCTTCGACCAGCTGGTTTTCATATTCAGTCAATGCATAATGCAAGTCAGGGCGGCGAGAGAGAGCATCAGCCTCATTGTCAGCGCCTTTGCGATATAATATCTGCAACACAGGTTCATTAGTCTGTGCGTTGACTGCCATGTATGGTGAAATTTCATGTAACCATAGGGCATGGCGTCTGCCTAGTCCTTGCTGTGTAGGCAAATGCCTCAATGTGGCATGGTCAGTTATAACTGTAATACGGCGACTGCCTTCCAAGTAGCAGCGCCATTCTCTCAGAGCACATACCACACCCAAGAGCTCTTGGTCATAGGTGGGATAATTCGTCTGTGCAGCCTGCAATGTCTTTGCATATATATTAGCTGCAGGGGTGTAAGTGGCCATCAGCATTAGTAGCCTGGAGCAGAACTGCACCTAAGGCATATTTTGCTGGCGTCAGTAGCCACTACAAACTCAGCATCTTTGCCGGTGACAGGGCTTGCTAGCACCGCGGACTGGCACAAGGCTTGCTTCAGTTTTACAAATGCAGCTTGGCATTCAACTGTCCAATCAAATATTTTATCCTTTCTTGTGAGAGCATATAACGGTGCTGCAATAGCAGAATAACTGCGCACATAGCGTCGGTGAAAATTGCAGAAACCAAGATATTGTTGGACTTCTGAACGTTCTTAGGCCTGAGCCAATCCTGAACAGCCTTAATTTTATTAGGCGAGGGTCTTAGGCCAGCGTGTGATACCATATGGCCAAGGTATTCTAGTTCATTCTTGGCAAACCAGCATTTCTGTAATCGTAGTCTAATGTCATTAGACTCGAGCATAGTAAGAGCTGTGTCCAAATGTTGCAAATGTTCCTCAAGCGAGTTGCTAAAAATCAATACATCATCCAGTTATACAAGTCTAAAGGTATGCTTGTGTGGCTGGAGTATAGATGTCATCAGGCGTTGAAAAGAGGAGGGAGCACTGGTGAGTCCAAATGGCATTACTAGCCACTCGAATTGGCCATAGACAGTTCTGAACGCTGTCTTAGGAACATCAGGTGGATTAATCCGGAGTTGGTGATAACCTAAGGCGAGATCAAGAGCTGAATAGACAATAGCACCAGATAGCATATCAAGTAATGCATCAGCAGGTGGAACAGGGAACTCAACCTTTTTGGTGTTCTTATTCAATTGACGGTAGTCACTGCACATGCGCAGACCGCCATTGGCCTTGCGGGCGAAGAGAACAGGAGCTGCATATGGAGGGAAGGACTCCTGTATAAACTGTTTCTCAAGAAAAGAATTCAGTTGTGTTCTTAGTTCCTCTAATTCTGCAGGTGATAATCTGTATATTTTTCCTGCAGGAACTTGAGCATCAGGAACAAGAGGGATCTCATGATCAAGACCGGGGCGTAATTGTGGAAGGTTGTCAAGCGGAGAGCATATTGGTTTATGCTTTCGCAATAAGTCTCTGGTCTGAGCGGTATAGGCTGCAGACTGGTCAGTGTCAATTGTATTTATCTCATCATCAATATCGAGCTCATCACTCTCTTTGGTGGCATTGTATTGTTTAACAATGGCGCAGAAATAAACTGTGTCAGGGTCATGCTTAGCAATTTTTCTGGCCATGGCATTAGCATGAACCATTCTGACATTAGACTGGCGGGGCTTTGTTTGGCATTGGACTTTGAGTCCTGTGAAAAATGTCATCAGACCAGATTCCCAATCAACATGTGGGTTGTGTTGTTTCAGGAATTGCATCCCTAAAACCATATTGAAACTATGTTGTAACGGTGTGACTGTGAAGTCAATGGGTATTGTGTAATTGTTGATATTTAATTCAAGGGTGATTTTTTGTGAAGCGAGAACAATTCTACCATCAGCAAGACTATCTCTTGCTTTATTTTGAAGTGTTGTAGTTGGTATTTTATTTTCTTTGACATACTTGGTGCTGGCAAAGTTCAAAGTAGCACCGCTGTCAACCAGTACGGAAGGTGTTATATTAAATTCAGCACATGTTGGGTGTAACAACAATAAATCATGATCAGACTTGCTGGTAACAAAACATTCTTCTGTCATCATACGTGACTGATGGGACATGGTGGCTTTTGGTTTATATTCCTTACCTTGCTGTTCAGCCAGCATGGTTTTGAGTTCTTCAGTGGTAACGACGTCATTAATTGCCAGGGCTGAACGTTCCTCAACAGTATAGTCAGCCAGGTAGACATCAACATATCACTCAGTGGGTCCCATAGATTCAGTATCAGTTGCTGAACTGGGTGTGTGAAACAGATATGTTCCAGGCGGGTAGCTATGAATTTTCTTATATTTTGAAAGCAGTGGTTTCCAGGATTGTCCTAATTGTGAGGACCATCTGGGCATAACAATAATACCTCTTGTGTCAAAAGGTGACTCTTGTCTTTGCATCTCAAAATGCTGCAAGATAGGCAGGGCTGTGTCATCATACACTGGATTGATGAACACAGTTTTACCTTTGATATTTTGTTGCAGAAATGGTTTTTCAGCACTGCAATAATCTGAACAGACAGCATCATATGCTGAGGCACAGGCATCAAAAGTGACTGGGCCATAGGCATAATTCAGTCTCTTGAATTCTGCTTGGTCAAACACAACAGAGTCAGTTGGACATGCATTTGGTTTTGCATATTTGTCAATTTCAGTGTCATTCTTTTGATTACTGTTTTTGGTACGCATTCTGCGCACTCGAGATCTCTTTTGCATGATAGTCAGTTTGGCATGCACTTTAGCATGCGTCTTTTTGTCTTTGACATTTTTGTCGACATTTTCTCTGCACCCTGTCTCGTCCTCGATGTCGGCAACGAGGTGTGAATGAGCACAGGAACACCCATGAGCTTCATGCTCAGGTTGTGAGTCGGAGGGGTTCAGTGCCGCGGGAGCGCAATGCTCAACCATATCGACATCTGTATCCTCGATCTCATGCAGGGGCTGAGCAGGCAGTTTAGCAGTGCATGCATGTTTGCATGGACTCGCATGCAATTTCTTTGCATGGACTCGGCGACATGTCAATGTCGTTTGTCTCAATTACATTGAGAGGCACAGGTTGGCATTTTGCTCAACACCGTCATTTGTTTTTTTGTAAGTCGATTTTGTCGACTTGTTTGGCTAGCTTATTAGCTGCCACTGCATGTATTTTTGTATGGACTTACTCTGAGTCGAGACAGCCTCATTGGCGTGGCTAGCCATCTTAATTTTCACCTCGGATCTTTCGTGCTTGGGAATCGCCTACACAATACGTTGCACTTGCAAGTACTCAGGCACGGCGAAAGGTTCATTATGCAACAAGGCACATCGAAAGGTTCATGCAGCAAAGCAAATGCGGCTTGTAGCTTGCGCTGCAAGTCGACGCAATAACATGTAGCCATCTTGGGGTCGCTCGGCTTGACGCAGATGTCACGCGCGTAGTCTCCGGTGGGGCCTTGCTGTGTCGCGCGAAGTTCTCCGGAAAAGCCTTGACTGCCGGGAAGTCATGAACGTCGGCGAGCTTGTGAGAGATGTTTAAGGTTGGCGCCACAACGCGGGCTTCCAGCATCTTCTTCTCGACAATTTGAGCATAGACTGCTCGGCGGGTGGACCACCGGGAGGGTAACCGGCTTGACGGGCGCTCCGGTGCGATGCCATGGCGACACGCGACTCGGATAAAGGTGAAAGGGTTCAGAATCGCTACCAAGGGTCGATAGGACTTGCGAAATCGCGAATGTATCGTCGTGCGTGCGAGAGCAGCCTGTGACAGTGAGACTGTCGCACTGGTCTCGGAGCGAGTGTTAGTTCCAGAATACAATCATTGTTACAAGTTGTCACCACCCGCTGCTAATAATAGTCTAGCTATCGTCGGCACTGGCCATCAGGCCATGCCGACCACTAGCAGCACGCCCACTGCCAAGGGCGTCACCATGGAGAATCAGACAGTAGGCAGAACGTCAGCCCCGTCATTGTACGGCAATACATAACATATCCCCCAGTGCGACAGTCTCAACAGGATACAATCATTGTTACAAGTTGTCACCACCCGCTGCTAATAATAGTCTAGCTATCGTCGGCACTGGCCATCAGGCCATGCCGACCACTAGCAGCACGCCCACTGCCAAGGGCGTCACCATGGAGAATCAGACAGTAGGCAGAACGTCAGCCCCGTCATTGTACGGCAATACATAACATATCCCCTGCACTGTCAAGGATAGAATATATCTGACAGACAGGCAGACATAATTATATATAATACAGCAGGCCGATATACGAGTACTCGTGCGCGTGACATGCGCGCACTCGTACTCTAGTACCCGTAGAATGTACATCATTCAGTGGTACCGGCTCTCGTACTGTATTATGCCAAAGATAGCGCATGACAAGTCACAATACAGTATAACTGTCACAGTCGCGGTGGGTCGGCAGGTGGAGATGGATCGTAACAGGAAGCCGAAACCAGTGTAAGTACTCGTGGCAGTACTTAGTGAAACAGGGCTCTTACTCGTAGCGTTTGGCGAATTGAGTTGGTTGCTGAATGTAATCTCTTACAACATGCTGGTGGCACTGGATATTTATCCTATAGCGGTCCGACTCGGCACCGCAGACAGGCAACTAGTAGCGCTATCCTGATGATTTAGGAGTTCTAGCGCGTACTGTATTTATGTTACAAGAAATATTACTGGCGTTTGGTTGTGGCCGTACCAGTAAATAATACGCGTGCTGAAATATCAGCAGTACAACAGTATGATTACTTGGCCATAAAACGTCGCAGGTTTGTGGTGTATTAGGGTAGTCGCTAGGCGCAACCCTAACAGGTGCTGCCCATCCCCATTCGCGACTCACCCGCAACAATGGACACTCCTCTGCCCGCCCTCGTCAAGCAGTGCACGCAACCTGGCGCGAGATTGCAGAAACGTGCGGTAGGGCAGAGCGTCTGTCCGCCGCGCTGTCACTTTCCACGTGTCTTGACGGCGCTTTGATTGCTGCCTCGGTCGCCGCATCAATAGCGGACGACTGCAGACGGGCGGGCGTCGGTATACCCCGCCGGGCCGCCGAGTATTTATTATAGTACAGTAGTACTAGCGCAGCGACAGCAGTATCCTGGGCGCACGCCATGCGCGCGCGCCGCTACATGGCGACGCGGGCGCTGCGGGCGCTGCACACTTCCTTTAACCTCACCGCATCCTCCTGCCCCTCCCACTCGGCTGCCCCTCGTCAGGGGCCCACGCCCGTGCCCTGCACCAGGGGTATAAGAGGTTATGATGCCCTCCTAGCCTCACAGCGTCGCTTCCCGCTGTGTGCTCCGTCTCGTTGCGCCGCGCCCGCCTGCACGGCGCGCCCTCCCGGCCATGTCGCCCGGTTTCTCCGTGAGCGTCCGTATGTCCGACCTCACGCCTGCCCCGCCGCCGCCAGGCGCCGGCGGATCCTCCTACTAGTGGCCCGCACTCGGCCAATCCTTTGGCCCCCTATCCCCTGCCTCCTGGGGACAAGTCAGCTCTGCAGCGGCCCAACACGCCGTGCAGATTCAGCAAGCTGCCTCAGCCGAGCTGATGTCTCAGCTGCTCGCGCTGATGCGGGACACCGCGCACGATGTTGCCACGGCCGCCGCCCGCGCGGTTCTGCAGGCACTGGACCTGCCCCGGGTCTCTCTCAAGCACGAGACGGCGCAGCCGGAGCCCGTGCCTCCGCCGCCTGCCGCCCCCGTGCGGCCGGAGCCCGTGCCTCCGCCGCATGCCGCCCCCGCGCAGCCGGAGCCCGTGCCTCCGCCGCATGCACCCCCCCACGCCGCCGCCGCCCACGCCCGCGCAGCCGGAGCCCGTACTTGCCGCCGCCACCTCAGCGCCCGCCGCTATCCGGCACGCCGCCATCCGCGAAGCCAGAGCCCGTGACTCCGCCGCCTGCCGCCCCCGCGCATCCGGAGCCCGTACCTGCCGCATTCACCTCAGCGCCCGCCGCTATCCCGCACACCGCCATCCCTTCAGCCGCCGCCATCCCGCCAGCGCCAGCGCCACCGACAAGGCCCCGTTCCCCCGAGAGGACCATGAAACGTATCGGTGCTGGTTTCCTGGGCTCTGTCAACTTCCTCACGATGGGCACCGGACCGGACCTTGCCTTTACTATCAGTCTGCTCAAAAGGGTTCAGTCTGCCCCGCAGAATATTCAAGCAGCTCAAGCGGGTGCTTCGCCGCTATCTCAAAGGCACCCCTGGCATGGGCATCACCTACAGGGCCACTGAACCGGGGGGGGCTCGCCTCGTAGTCTACTCAGACTCCGACTGGGCAACTGACACCAGCAACCGGCGCTCTCACTCCGGTGACACCAGCATGCTCAATGGTGGCGCCATTGGATGGGCTCACCAAAGCCATGCCAGAACCTACTCACACCCTGCTGTTTAGACAAGCATGGGCACTAGTCAACTGTATGACCGGCCTATGCTTGAGAGGGGCTATTATAGTACTAGCGCAGCGACAACAGTATCATGGGCGCCCGCTTGGCGCGCGCGCCGCTACATGGCGGCGCGGGTGCCGCGGGCGCTGCACACTTCCTTTAACCTCACCGCATCCTCCTGCCCCTCCCACTCGGCTGCCCCTCGTCAGGGGCCCACGCCCGTGCCCTGCACCAGGGGTATAAGAGGTTATGATGCCCTCCTAGCCTCACAGCGTCGCTTCCCGCTGTGTGCTCCGTCTCGTTGCGCCGCGCCCGCCTGCACGGCGCGCCCTCCCGGCCATGTCGCCCGGTTTCTCCGTGAGCGTCCGTATGTCCGACCTCACGCCTGCCCCGCCGCCGCCAGGCGCCGGCGGATCCTCCTACTAGTGGCCCGCACTCGGCCAATCCTTTGGCCCCCTATCCCCTGCCTCCTGGGGACAAGTCAGCTCTGCAGCGGCCCAACACGCCGTGCAGATTCAGCAAGCTGCCTCAGCCGAGCTGATGTCTCAGCTGCTCGCGCTGATGCGGGACACCGCGCACGATGTTGCCACGGCCGCCGCCCGCGCGGTTCTGCAAGCACTGGACCTGCCCCGGGTCTCTCTCAAGCACGAGACGGCGCAGCCGGAGCCAGTGCCTCTGCCGCCTGCCACCCCCGTGCAGCCGGAGCCCGTGCCTCCGCCGCCTGCCGCCCCCGCGCAGCCGGAGCCCGTGCCTCCGCCGCCTGCGGCCCCCGCGCCGCCGCTGCCCACGCCCACGCAGCCGGAGCCGGAGCCCGTACTTGCCGCCGCCACCTCAGCGCCCGCCGCTATCCGGCACGCCGCCATCCGCGCAACCAGAGCCCGTGACTCCGCCGCCTGCCGCCCCCGCGCATCCGGAGCCCGTACCTGCCGCCACCACCTTAGCACCTGCCGCTATCCCGCCCCCCGCCATCGCGCCAGCGCCAGCGCCACCGACAAGTCCCCGCTCTCCCGAGAGGACTATAATAAACCGTATTCGGTGCTAGTTTCCTGGGCTATGTGTACTTCCTCACGATGGGCACCGGACCGGACCTCGCCTTTCCTATCAGTCTGCTCAAAAGGGTTCAGTCTGCCCCGCAGAAGATTCAAGCAGCTCAAGCGAGTGCTCCGCCACTATCTCAAAGGCACCCCTGGCCTTGGCATCACCTACGGGGCCACTGAACCGGGGGGGGCTCGCCTCGTAGTCTACTCAGACTCCAACTGGGCAACTGACACCAGCAACCGGCGCTCTCACTCCGGTGACACCAGCATGCTCAATGGTGGCGCCATTGGATGGGCTCATCAAAGCCCTGCAAGAACCTACTCACACCCTGCTGCTTAGACAAGCACTAGTCAACTGTATGACCGGCCTATGCTTGAGAGGGGCTATTATAGTACAGTAGTACTAGCGCAGCGACAACAGTATCCTGGGCGCCCGCTTGGCGCGCGCGCCGCTACATGGCGGCGCGGGCGCTGCGGGCGGTGCATACTTCCTTTAACCTCACCGCATCCTCCTGCCCCTCCAACTCGGCTGCCCCTCGTCAGGGTCCCACGCCCGTGCCCTGCACCAGGGCTATAAGAGTATTCGCTACAGGTACATGGATGGAGATTCCTGTGAGATACATGTATCCTTATACACCTTGTTGTATTTCAAAAAACGCGCAATACAAAAAGAACTAACAGCAACTATGAACACACCTGGTTGTATTGCTTGCGCAATCTGCCGGATCGCACTCCCGCCCGGCTTGCGACTGGACTGTTTTGCCATATCTGCAATTACGCGGGATTGCACCCTGTTTTGAAGAAGCCGGGATTGCCCCTGTTCTGCCAAAGAAGTCAGATTTTCGCCACGGTTTGCAATTTTCTCGTCATATTATTGGCGGTCCGATGTAGCGATGACTATGAACGACTACCGCCAATTCGATACTATTTCGTATATATTGCTCAATTCAGAATATGCCGATGAACACCACGCAATGTATAATTCACTTGATTCCCATATCCCAGGGGCCAGGTCCCTGGATCGACTCCCGGCTTTGTTACTTTTTTCTTCCGCCCCCGGGACAGGATTGGCACCATTTAAACCCTTTGCAGCGTCTCTACGACGGCCGTTTAGGCAGCAAACCAGTTACGGAAAGCCTTGGGTAGGCGACGCTCCGGTATAGTCATCAAGCAAATTGCCGAAGCATTCTGCAAGACTAATTGAAGGCCAGTGATGGAATGTACAACACTGTTGGATCACCGTCTAAAACACTGCCATGAAAATACCCGGCACTGACCACGAAAGGTCCGCCCTACCCGTTTGGGCGTCGGCCCATTCGAGTAATGCGAATTGGGGCAAGCCCCAACCCGCGGAGCAAAGCATTTCGGGAGTACGATACCTGCGCAACAAAGAAGGCAATGTGAGGGAGGGCCCGACGCCGCATCTGGAAAATTTTCCCATTCCCAGTAAACTCCAGGGCGCCGTGAAGTGAGGGGGGACCCCGCCCAAAATAAAGATTGTTAAGTCCTCAGATGTTGACGCAATAACCTGACTACTAATAAAATCCCTGAACTCCGGAACTAACAACCCAAAATTATGACGGTGATACCCCCACCGCGCGGGCACTCCACCAACATATGTTCGATAGTCCTAGATTCACCTCCGCCACATGCAGGGCAGTGTTCCAGGAACCGCTCAGGCAGGGCATGAATTCGGGCCAATTGGTGGGCAGTGGGAAATACGACTCGGGTGCGTAATTGTATCATAATGTGCAGCCCGGCCACAACCCCTGCGGGGACTTCCACAAAGTACTGTAGCAACGGGTTTGACGCATAAGACGCTTGGACATACATACCCCTTGTTTTATTGCGTGTTAACGATGCCAACGATTCGTAATGCGCCCACACCGATGCCTTTACTAGTTTAGCGGCATCGCACGCGGCTAGGGACCTCCACTCAAGTGGAAGGTGCGCCCCCTCAGCTAGCCCTACGTTCGCCCTAGCTAGTCGATATAAGCACCGCACAGTCCCCGACGTCCACGTGTTAGGGCGCGCCCGACTTGGCTGATATACTAAATGGGTTATACATGTAGTCACGTCGGATGCTTTAAGGAACGCCCGAGCCCGTGCCGCAGCGGCCGTAGCCTCTATGGGCGCAATATCAAATTTCCGCATCATCGGTGCCGTGGCCACCCCAAGGGAGTTTTACCCACCCCAATGAGGCACCGCAAGCACTGATTGAGTACGGTTTGTAATTTATTTGCGCCGGTTACGATGGCATATTCGAAATGAGGTGTGCGCTCTCCCTGCCACATGTAGGGAACGGATCTTGTTCAACCAGCTCGACGCGGCGTCAGGCATGTGGACAGTGGCCATCCCCACCGCGCGGACAGTCATGTCTCCGCATGAGCTGCGGGAGGTCGCTGCCGGGTACTTCCTTCTCCCTAGTCCGTGCTTGGCCCCGGTGGTTGGGAGCCAGATCATTCTGCCCTCGACGGAGCACAACCCCGTCATTGTTGACCTATACGGCGACGCGCTCATGAACCTCCCGGCGCCTGGAGACGCTCACTGGCGTGTACAGCACGACGCTATCGCAGATGTCTTCCGCGATCACTGTGTCCACGACCTAGGTATCGCGGTACGGCGGGAGGTAGATGACTTGTTCCAGCAGGCAGTGCCTCTCGGCAACACCGTACCCAGGGATGAACTGAAGGACATAGTGCCGGATGCAGAGCTCTCCCTTCCGGCGTTCAACGTCGTGACCGGGAGTTATGATCCCCGGAGCTTGAAGTCCACGCTGCTGGAGTTCAAGACTATGCGGTACGGGGTCAAGTACACTGTAGTGCCCCGGGCCACGGCTGTGGATCGGTTTGAGCGCTCCTTGTTGGGCGACATACAACGGGGTTGGCTGCGCGGGATGCGGCGTGGCACAACACGGAGCCCGGACAGAAGGTAGGGTCCTCTTCGAGACATCCTGGATATGTCGGAGTACACGGGCATGGTCTTCGGCACAGTGGGTGAGGTGAGCAAGGGGGTGCACCGCACAGTGCGTAGTATCGCATGCTTGGCTGCGGATCGGGGTGCCCTCTCATCGCGGGGCACTCGGTGCATCACCCAGGCTCACCAGGAGGCCTTGCTCGCAAGAGACTTCCTCATGGTCCTGAGCTTGGTGGCCGCTCGAGAGCGCGCTCGCAGCCTCATCAGACGGCGCAGATTCGTCTGCCATCCCGTTGCTGAAGCTGCACAGCACGTCCGAGGATCACCCACACACACACGTGCACGCGTGGCCCGGACTCTGAACCGCGTGCGCATCACTCATCCATCCCGCCTTATGCGGGATGCGGGCCGCTTTTAGGCAGCGTTCTGTGTTGATTTTCTAATTCTGGGGAACTGCCCTTTTTGTAATTCACACCAGTACTATATGCTGTGTTGATTTTCTAATTCTGGGGAACTGCCCTTTTTGTAATTCACACCAGTACCTGTACATCCCGCAGCAGCAGCCGGCGCCGTCGTCATCATCATCATCAGCAGCAGCAGCAGCAGCAGCATAGCGACTATATAATTACATGAGCTAGCAGCAGAAGGCGATATCGGAAATCACCAAAATAAAAGGCAATCAGAAAGGTCTTCTACATCGACTGCATAGCATAGCGACTATGGTATACAGGAATGCTGCGCCTGCGCGGGGCCGATAATAGTAATTAATACGCAAGGAACAAGCGGCAAAGTACGGGGCCGGGCAGGCCAGGGGGCGGGGGGGTGGGCCGGGGGGGGGATAAAAACAGGCAGATGCAGCAGCTGTTGCTGTTGCCGCGCCCAATCTTGCATTCGTCCCTTAACCTGCGGCTGCTTTTCTGGCCACCGCATCCGCACACACAGGCAGAAGGCCTTAAAAGCTCGGCGCAACTTAGCAGCCGGATCAAGTAATTCGATCTTGCCGCGAGGCGCAAGAGGCTGTGGTGGAAGCAGGCTGTCACAAGGCCCTATCGGCTGGAGTGAGAGTAGTACATCGCGGCTGTTTTGGCTCGGGTAGGGCTCCGCGCAAATCCATCACGCCCGGAGCGTGTTCATGTACGGGAAGGGGTGAGCAGCCTGAGCAGCACTCGCGGACGGTGGACACAACCACGGGCAGCCGGGCCAGCGCGCCCAGGCCCGCGTGCGCTCACCCGCGCGGGAGTCCGTAAACCTTCCAGCGGCGCGCTGCCAGCCGGCAGGCCCGCCAGCCCGGTCGGGGCGCCGAGCAGAGTAGCCTTCGCTGGTCGCAGCACTGGAACAACATACTGGTACCGTCGCACCCACCGCGCGCGCCAGTAGTCATAGTCCGCCATCCTGCAAGCAACTTCTGCAGTAAGTACTGAAACGGGAGGAGTTCTTACACCTTGACAGTACTAATAACAAGTAGCCGCGGAGCTGCCCTGAAGTAGCTACCCTGTACTCTCGCTGAGCTGCTATCCGAGATTGTCTCCGACTCCGCACCGCCCAGTTGGTGGAGCCCGTAGCATACCCGCACGAGCTCCCCGACCTCCGCTACTTTCCTACCTTGCACGACCGACCGACCTCGCTTCGAATGCTCGTCCTCGTCTTCGACGCCATCAGCCGCGGAGGCGCCGACTCCACCCGCACCGACACTCATCATCGCCCTCATCACGCCGCCGAGACCCGCCGCTCGTCGCCGCCGCAGCCCGCGAGCGTCGAGACGGACAGCGTCCGCGCACTGCCGCGGCAGCGACTCTGCCCCGCTTGGAGAGGTGCGTTGCGTCCACGCCCCGCCGAGAGCATTCTCAGGCGCGCCTTTTGTGGCTAATCTTTATAAATTTCGTCGGCTGCTTGCTTCACTCCTGCGCATCATATTTTCTTTCTCCGGTTGTGCCTGACACGTGCCGGTTGGCCCACTGCGGATAACTTTTTCCGGAACCTTCGCTGTCGTCCGTACACCACCCGGCTTCTCCCAATTCCCCCGCCCTCCTCCCCCCACTCCCGTCTCTCCCTCCCCCCCTCGACCACCGAACCGCAACCTGACTCGTGTCCCGCCCCGCCCTGCCCCCTGACCCGCAGGCGAGCCAGCAGCGGTCGTCGATCCGCAGCCGCGGCAGACAATGGTGCGCCCCTTGCGGCGCCCTCTGCGTTCTGTCGACCGGAGCTCCCCTCTCCCCAAACATCCGGCGGGGAAATTTCCCCCACCTTAAAAAAACAATGCTCCAACCTGGTAGAGAGAGAGAGAGAGAGAGAGAGAGAGAGAGAGTTATGTATGCGGTTGTATGCATATGGGGGCTTATCCCCTTTGAGTTCTCAACTATTTTGTGAGACGTTTTACTGTAGATTTGCGTGAGATACAGATGGGCCAGGAGCTGTGGGGCGCTAAACTCACTGCCCCCTACATATAGCAAATGTATGAATGGGTGATACTTATTTATGGCTGCTGTACATGTGGATGATCCCCCCCCCCCCCCCCCCCTCTCCTGGTTTCTGTGCGTGCAGATGGCCGCAACTACCACGGAGAGCGGGCGTATGCTGTCGGGCTTCCACTTGGGCCCGCGGGTGTTGCCTCCCAGCCGCCCGCTCGCGCTGGAGCTTCCCGAGACACCGTTGCCGGTCACCTTTCCGCGCGCAGAGGTGCCGCCCAGCGCCGTCTCCAGCAGCTTTGGCATCAAGGGTCTGTTACAGCTGTGCGACATCAAGTCGACGTGCCAGCTGGGCCCCGCGCCTGGCGAGCCCGGCGGTGGCAGCACCAGCCCCGCTGTGCCGCGCATCCACGTGATCGGCAGCACGCAGCTGGAGCCGCGCGCGCGTCGCCTGCTGCGCTCCGTCGTGCGCGGCCTTCGCGCAGCGCAGGACCCCGAGGCGGCCACGGAGGGCATGGGCGGCACCTACTTTCTCATGAATGAGGCCGGCGGGCGCGCGGCCCTGATGAAGCCGTGCGACGAGGAGCCGCTGGCGCCCAACAACCCCAAAGGCTTTGTGGGCCGACAGCTGGGCGACCCGGGGCTGAAGCCCAGCGTGCGCGTGGGCGAGGCCGCCATCCGCGAGGTTGCCGCATACCTGCTGGACCACGACCACCGCGCCAAGGTGCCCACCACCATCCTCGTGCGCGCATCGCACTCTGCGTTTCATGTGGCACCCGACGCCGCGGCGGCGACAGGCGGCGAGGGCAGTGCCGACTCCTCGCCGACCCGCATGCCCACCAAGCTCGGCAGCCTGCAGGAGTACATGCCCCACATCTGCGACAGCAGCGACGTCGGCAGTACACGATTCAACAAGCAGAACATCCACCGCGTGGGTATCCTGGACCTGCGCCTGCTCAACACGGACCGCCACTCCGGCAACCTGCTGGTGCGCAAGCCGGAGCAGGCGGGATCCTCGGCGCACATGGGCCTCGGTAAGATGCTGTTGGAGGGGAACCAGCTGGAGCTGGTGCCGATCGACCACGGCTTCTGCCTGCCAGACAGCCTGGAGGAGCCGTACTTCGAGTGGCTGCACTGGCCGCAGGCGATGTTGCCCTTTGACGAGGAGGAGCTGGAGTACATCGAGGAGCTGGACGTGGAGGCGGACCTCGCCGTGCTGCGCTCGCAGCTGCCCATGCTGCGCGAGGACTGCCTGCGCACGCTGGTGGTGAGCACCACCATCTTGAAGAAGTGCGCCGCCGCGGGGCTCACGCTGCACGAGATCGGCAGTGTGTACTCCCGCCCCATGGTGGGCATCGACGACGAGCCGTCAGAGCTGGAAAAGCTGTGCACCGACGCCTGGGCGTACATGGAGGATCGCACCGCTGGCTCCGAGATCGTGCCGCAGCTGCTTGAGGGCTGTGAGGAGGAAGATGAGGAGGAGGAGAGCGATGAGGAGACTGCCTGGGGACTCAGCGACAGCGCGAGCAGCTACCGCGGGAGCTCGTCTGGGCCAAAGTCGGCCTTAAAGAAGCCGTGGCACGAGTTGGAGTGCGGCAGCCTGGCGGGGCGCCCTGAGGAGGTGGAGCGCTTCGGTAGCCCCCTGGAGGAGAGCGCCGCACTGCACCCCGGCTCGCCCCATGAGCTTATGTTCGACCTGGACGTGGAGGCGCTGATGCTGTCGCCCACCGCGAGCTCGCTGGTGCAGCAGCACAGCCAGGATCAAAGCCTGCACGGCGAGGCGGACTCGTGGGCGCTGCAGGCCTTCACCGTCGCCTCGATCTCTGCGGGTGCCTCCCCGCACCCAGCGCCCGCAAGCCCTGGCAGCCTGGGCCTGGACCGCGCGGTGTCGGATGAGATCAACGGCGGCTGCAGTGACTTCCTCGCGCGGTCCCTGCGCCCGCCGTCGCACTTCTTCAGCCGCCGCAAGGACAGCGCCGCCAACGGCCTCATCTCGGGCGGCCGTGTGGGCTGCTCGCGCCGCCGCGACCGGCTGCCGTACCCACCCAAGGTGCAGGCGTCGCGGCCGCCGCCCGCCGTCGTGGCCAAATTTCCCGGCTTCGGTGGCATGGACGCTGAGCAGTGGAACCTCTTTGTGGAGGGGCTGAACATCCACCTTGATGCCGCCCTGCGCGCCGGCAAGTACGAGCACGAGAACCAGCAAGGCACCGCCGCCTCACGCGCCCTCTTTGGCACCTCTGCGCCCGTCTGAGCGGCGCGGCGACACATCAGCCACAGCCCCCTCCCTGCCATCCACCATCCCCGCCGCTGTGACGTTTCCGCCCTGTTGCCTGTGCGTGTGCGTGTGTTTTATGTTGGTGTACATACATAGCGCTGCCAAGGCGCTGTGCTAGTGTGATCTCTCTGCCGACGTTTAGTGTGCCTGGCTGGGTGTACGTAATAATTAGAGCCGCGCCAAGTCGAGTAATACGACTACTACCACTGCTGCTACGACTACTACTACTGGTAATATGTATGAAGGAGTAAACAGATGACTGTAAAACATGATTTATACTGCACGCGGTCGCCCGCCTGAGTGGGACCCACAACTGGCGTTGCCTTCACGCTCAGCCTCCAGCAGATGCGCGCTCAAGGGGCAGCAGCTATCCCCTGCCGAGGCTGTGGATGGAGCAAGATGTTCTGCAGGATTGTCTTACGGTATCACGAAGTATGCACAATCACTGCAAGGGGACTACTGTTGTGACCTCCTTGCCCGTTGGCGCTGTTTTGGCAGTAGCGGGGCCACATGAATCGCCTGTCCGAGAAACATACTGCCTGTGCCAGTGTCCAGCGAATTGGGCATGCAGCACAACCAGAGAACTACACGATGCTGTTGAGGCCTATGCCGGGGTTATGGGGGGGCAAAGGGCAAGCTAAAGATTGCTACCTGTTTCTGGCCACCCCAACCATCAAGATCCCCCTTATTGAAATCTGGCAACGTAGGTCAGTGTTGGCACTTCCATGAACGGATATGGATTGAATGTATGTGTTACAACATGAAGCATGTCTATCTGGCAATGTAGCATCGCTGCTGTAGCCAGGAGAAAAATAATCTAATAGCGCAAAATTAAAAAGAATGGGTGCCGCCAGCATGGATCTTTGACCGCTTGGCGTAATAATGCTCAACGAGTCCCGATGAACGAAACCAAATCCAGCACCAGGGCAGTGTCACAAGATATGGAACAACGCTCCACACACTTATTAGACCACCCCAAGCATCTTGCGCATCATCTTGCGGCTGAGCCCGCCACTGGGGATGGGGGCCTCTACCACCTCGCTCAGGGCACATGAATATTTGTCCATGACCTGGAAGAAGGCGGTTGTCTGGCCCGCAGGCAGCTCCACGCGGACAAAGTCGGTCTCGTGCCCGTGGAAGTCCAGATCGTCAAAGTCGAAGATGGACAGCCCGATCTCCGACAGCTCCACGCCGTACACGTTGTCGCAGCCCTCGATGTCGTCGATATGGCGCGCGTCCACCAGGCTGGGCGACACCAGGACGACGGTATTGGCGAGGTCGCGAGCATCAACGCTGACGACGCAGCCGCTCCACACTGTCTCGTCATCCTCGTCGACGGGACCCTGGCAGTAGGGGACAGTGACGTCGGGTTGCGTGTAGGGCGCGGTCTCGTACACGTTATAGGCGGGCTTGCCGAAGTTCTGGACAGTCCAGCACATGTCAGCCTCGCCAGGGTAGTCGTCCTTGGGGATGAACTTCTCAATGTCCCTGCCGCAGCCGCGCTCGAAGTTCTGGTTGGCATCGTTGGCAGTGGCGCCGCGGTAGTCGCAGCGGCTGATGTAGTCCAGCGCGGGCTCCCAGTCCTCGTTATCCCCGCGCTCCTTCATGCCGCAGCAGCACTCGAGCTCGCCGCGGTAGGGGCGGTAGTAGTGGTCGTGCAGCACGCCGATGTAGGCGACATCAAGGTCGCTGCCGTGGCAGTGACCGTCGTTGTTGTTTGGCTGGCGGCTGAGGTTGTTCCAGTCGATCTGGCGGTCGACGGTGCGGTCGACGCAGTAGCCGAAGTTGCGGTTGGCGAGGAGCTGGTCGCCGGGCGTACCGGTGACGCCGCGGTCGATGCCGGCGTGGTCCTCCTTCATGCGACAGAAGAAGCCCTTGCCGCCGCAGTTGATGGGTCCCTCCATGAAAGCGCGCACAAACGCCTGGTCCTGGCTTTCGCCGTCCTTGGGGGTGCAGGACGGGTTACCCTCCGCGTCCCTCAGCGGATCGGGACACATGGGTTCGCCCGCATCGGTGGCGGGCACGGCCGGCTTGAGGAAGTACTTGGTGGTCTTCTCCTCGGCGAACACCATGGCCTCGCAAAAGTTGAGGTACTCCTGGCGAGGCAGGCGCACGGTGACGTACTGGCCGGTGCAGTTGGCGAAGCGGAAGCGGGTGGGCACGTAGTCGTCGTCGTTAATAGACTCGTCGCCGGCGTTGGGGTCGTCGTCCTCGGCGTAGTGCTCGCACACCTCGTTGTCGATGCCGTCGCCGTCCGGGGCCACCTCGTTGTCGCCGGCGCGAATTTCCACGCCCAGTAGGCGGTCGACGCCGTTATCGACGCGGTTGTAGATCTGGAGAACCTTGATAACGGTGGACTCGGCCAGTTTGACAGTCCACCAGCTGTTGGTGCCCTGCTTGTCGGTATGGACGCAGGTGTTGTCGCTCCAGTACCCGCTGATGCCGCCGTCGACGCCGCGGCTGGCTTCACCGCCGTGGCGGGTGGTGCTCTGATAGGCATATTGGCCTAGGGCGAGGTTGCCATCATGAGTGATGTAGGAGCTGGGGAGGTAGTAGTTGTAGCCGGCGGCGCTGCCCACGAACAGAAGTAACGCCACCGCGAGCAAGGAGCGCGCAGCGCGAGCCATGCTGTACTGGTAGTAGTATTGCCTTTGTGGCGGGTTGCCGATGTCAGTGGTTGGTACAGCCGTACCGGTGGTCCAGCGTCGGCGTACGACACCCAGGCAGAGCCGAGATTGTGGACTCGTCTGTCTGGAGGTCGGTGCTACAGGGGCTTGATTTGTTAGCCATACCATGCGGTCGGCATATTATTATATGCGTCAGCTGTTGGCTGTTGACCTGCTTCGTGTCTGCCGCGCTGGGGCGGCATATGCTGGCGACAACGATGATGGCGGTGCGTCGATGGAGATGTTCGCGACGTCGCGCCCAGCATGCCTCAGCAGCAGCATGTATATCCATATAGTATTAATCCCTGTACGATGAGTGCTTGGTACGAGTACCGTACCGTACGGGTGCAGTCTGTCTGACTACAGTACCTGTACCCGGTAAGGATTAGTGTATCCCACGCACACTATTAGCGACCATATACAGCTACCTGCACTGGTGTCACCGGCACTCGGGTGCGTCATCGACGCCGCGCGAAGACGACGACGAGGACGAGGACGACTACGACTACCGCCCGGGTACAGGTAGCGCGCGCGACGACAGCAATGAAGTAGCGACTCTATATAGTCGCAATAGTCGCTGGTCGCTATATTAGCTCAGGGTTTTTTAGGGACTGGAATTTAGCAGCGACGAAACTCGCAGCAAGCAGGGCGACGATATGACGACTCGCGTTTCGCGTTTTTACCGTACCAGTACTGTACCGTACGTCCGTACGTGTAAGGATATGTACCACACAAATCCCCATGTGGGTGCCCAGTGCCTTGTGCGTTTTGCGCAGTATCCTTACAGTTGGTGCTTCTACGCACGCGGATCCGGGTTCGATCCCGCGGAGAAACATATGATAATCGATACTGTAAATCCCAAAACTGGAGTGCGAGAAACTACCATAGACATCCTGTCAAAAATCCAAGATATACACAATTTGGTGCATGAAAACATCATAATTGCCAAAGAATACCAAAGGCATTACCATGACAAAAACCATAACAGCCGATGACTTTCAGATCGGTGACAAAATAATGATAAAAACTGACGATATGATCATAAGAGGACAGAAGTGTCCTAAGCTCAAACAACGATATGTAGGACCTTATGAGGTCATCGAACAGGTAAACCCTGAGGCCTACAAAATACTATTACCACGTGAGCTTGAGTGCCACCCAGTGTTTCATGTCTCAAAGCTGAGACCCTGGGATACTATATCTGCGCAAGCAGACATTCCTGATGCCTTGATTGGCAGGCAGACGCGCAGAAATGATGACCCAATCATTGCGGACATCACTGATTGTAAATTGGCACTATACCCAAGACTATATGCAAAGTGCAAAGCCTTGCTGTTCAAAGTAAGGTTCCATAACTTTCCGGCAATCGGAGATGACTGGATGCCCTATGAAACGATGCGGTATTCACCGCTGATGCAGCATTATTATATGCTGTCGGAACGATTCCAAAACATATCTCGACCTCACCAGCATACATTGTTGCTAAGGCGAGCCACCCGCAAAGGTTTCCACCGTGGAATCTGCTGGCTCAGATTCATCAGTGCGGGGTGGAATGTGAGGATATATCCTATACCCTCACTAACCCTAGATTACCATAACCATGTTTAAAAGGCGCGTAGCGCGCGCCCGATGTCGGGCTGCGCCCGCGCCCTGTCGGCCGCACTGCGCCTGCTGATATATCAGCACGGCGCCACGCCGACTGTAATCATAATACTCTCACCCTCACAACCTCGGACTCTCGCCACCATAAGCGCATTCCTTCACAGTACGCGCGTGCGTGTAGTAATAATTATTATATTCTTACTAATCAATCTCCAGGACTCCGTACGCGGGAATACTCGCGGGAATACTCGCGGGAATTACAGAAGGGCAGAAGGGCAGTACCTGTACCTGCTGTAGTAACGCAAAAAGCAGCGCGCTAGGAGATCGACTCAAACCGCATACTGTGCCTTCATACTACGCGGACCCGCCCTACTGCTGCTGTGTATATGTATAAATAATTATATGTGCCAGCTGCAAAATTCAAGAAATCCATGCAGAAATCCAGAAGATAATCCAGCTACGGGCCACACGAGGGGGGAACCGCCATGACAGCCACGATCAGGCATCGCTACCAGCCAGCCGCCGCTCCACGCAGTAGGGAACGCTCTCCCCAGCACACAATCCCGGGCCACTCCAATAGCCCGGGCACTAGGCCGAATGTAATGTGAAGGCGCCGACAGGAAAGGGGCTTCGAAGTAGAGGTCTCGCAGCAAGGAGCGGAAGTGGGGGGGTCCAACCCAGAACGGGGCGCCACGGGCGTGCAACAGACCCAGCGCCAGATCCGCCGCCAGCTCGGTCGCGTTCCTTCCGCCAAACGTAGAACGCCTTCCACAACAGCACAACATCCCGGGCCACTCCAATAGCGGCACTAGGCCGAATGTGATGTGGAAGCGCCAACAGGACAGGAAGGGAAGAGATGCTCAACGAGTAGGGAATGGAGAGCCGACCGGGCCAGCAACGACGTAAGACGCCGGTGTCCAGTGCGCGCTGGTTCCGCCCAGCGCCAAATCTGCCGCCGGCTCGGTTGCGGTCCCCTTCCGCCGAACGTAGAACTTCCTTCCCAGCACAAACATCCTGGGCACTCCAATGCGGCACTAGGCCCGAATGTGATGTGGAGGCGCCGACAGGATTAGGAAAGGAGAGGGTGCTCAAAGAACCGCGAACGGGGAGTTGACCGACCAGACAACGGACGTAAGACGCCGGTTTCCAGCCCGCGTTGTTTCCGCCCAGCGCCAGATCCGCCGCCAGCTCGGCCGCGTCCCCTTCCGCCGAGACGTAGAACTCCCTTCCCAGCACAACATCCCGGGCCCCTCCAATAGCGGCACTAGCCGAATGTGATGTGGAGGCGCCGACCGGACAGGAAGGGAGAGGGTGCTCAAAGAACAGCGAACGGGGAGTTGACCGGACCAGCAACGGCGTGAGACGCCGTTGTCCAACTCACACTGCTCCTCCGCGGGCAGTGGCAGCACGGGCGGGGCCAAGGCTACTAAGGCAGCCACCCGTGCACGATCCCCGCCCCCATCCCCAGCCGGGGGTGGAGGCGGAGGAAGGGCCCGCGATTCCGAGGCCCGAGGACGGTCGTCGGGCCCGCCAGGCGGTGAATGGGTGGGTGTATATATGTATAGTTACCATGTAGCAGCAGGTATGTACAGGTGCGCGCTGATGGTGGTACAAGTGAAGAACTATACCGCTCCACAAAAGTCCCAGGCCCCTTTTCTCGCCGAGTCCGAGTTATGAGTATAGGGCAGCTGGATCTAGGAATCCTGGAATATTGCACAGTTTTCTTCAGGTCGTTATCACCATAGAGTTTAAGGACGCCCTTTGGCCCTATCACGTGTCCTACACGACAACACGTCGAGTGGCACTTGCTCCACATTGAGCGTTTCCAACAATCACCCCCACAACAACGGGGATTGGTGCCCCGCACGTGCCGTCGCGCAGCATGCATGGACCATCATTGCATGGTAGGATGGCCATGGATGGGTGAGGTCGAAATCCGACGTATGTGACTGCGTGTGGTCACCCCATTGGCGTGGACTTCACGCCGAGTGGATCTCAAAGCCTTATACACAGTGCGTGACACGGTGTGTTGCGTGTACGCGTGCACGGACCCATCATACCTTGACACATGCTCCCCTGAGTTATGCCGCACCCGGCCGCCATGCCGGATTCCGGCCCCCTTTTCACAACATTGTTTCCACCAGCACCGAGCGAGCATGAAGGTGCACGTCATTGCCTTGCCTCTAGGCTCACGATGCGCGCTCATCAGCATGCAGCCATGCATTACTCCGCCAATCCGGGGCCCGTCGTCCGTCCGGCGACGGCGACGGAGACGGTCGTCCGGCGATGCACGTGTACGGCGTCCGGCGTCCGGGTCAGATCCACGCGGCAAGCTCGCGCTTCGCGCCATGCCCGCCCCGTAGACCTGACGAAACGGCGACGACCGGCCCGACGGGGTACCCGTACCAGTAGTCCACAGAGGAAGCGCGACGGTTTTTTTTTGGCCTACAGGAATTGTGTCGGAATGTATAACGGATACATTGTCGATTTATCTGATATTATATGCGAAACCGTTCCGAAAGTCGGCGACAGACGCACGCACAGACTCACCTTGTATAAATTAACATGGTAGGATTTTTCTAGCACGCGTTCCACAGATATTAGTATAGGTAATGTGCTACATGCGAGTTTTACACTCATCATACACGATACAATATACATGCCATTATACCAGTACATGGGTCGTATATGACGAGCCAGCAGACTTATTGATTCTCCATCTACACATCGCTAATATTACATGATAAATTATCGAATGCGAGCATATTATCGCAAATGCTTTACCGATACAAACTATTAACGCTAGAAGGGTGGCACAATACGGCCAGGCACTGCCGTTTCAAGTTTGCCACCTACGCGCTTGTGCATGTTTAATGCAGCGCTAGTTATGTATAAGAATATACATAACATCAAAGCAATGGCACAGCAAGGTCAAAGGTTGGGTAGGCGGCGGGCAGCTAGTAGACAAATTTGCAATGATATGAAAAATGAATTATTCCCAAAGGCACATCGATGACACAATTTATGACAAACAAGATATATGTATGTCAGCAACGTATGGTAGTTCTGAGGAGGGGCATATACCTTCAATAATAGTGCTCAAAGTGATGTCAAATTTTCATACCATCGGCGTATCATTCACACATTCACACTTGCCATTCGTTGTTCATTGCTTTTACACGAAATTTTAATGATTATTAGTTAGACAAAACAAACAAGATAAAGATGCTCAGATGCATACGCATCGCATCACACATGCATTTTCACATCATTGGGGATGCCTAGGGTATGACGCTAAATTCCCGCGTACCCTTCGTCTCGTGCGCGGGTATAAGTTACCGTGTTTTGGCCGCGGGCATATAAGTTTACACTATTATGCCGCCTATGATGGCCAATAATGTTATATTGTTGGCATGAATGGCTTCTTCCAACGGTATCAAGCAATCCAGCTACGAATTTTAGCGAGGATTGCTATCTTACTTCGAGTACTCGAGTATTGAGGGCTCTTCGCGTAGGAGCGCTTGAATAAACGGGTGGAGCAGCACATAAGCATGTGACAAGCGGCATGGCATGATCGTAGTTACGCAGGCAGCATGCGCTTACTACATGCACCTACTACAATAGTAATTAAAAGAGCGTTGCCTCAGCCGCTCATGATATGCTTACTACCACTAGCGGACTAGCCCTACGCGGATCTTGCGTCGGTAGCGCATGTCCTAGGAGTATTCAGAAGGTAGTGCCGTAGAACAAGGGTTGATGCAGCCACCGCAAATTCTGATTCTCATTCATTGACCCCATAAAATTACATTGTCTACAAGTGGTTATTGCTGATTCTCATTCATTGACCCATAAAATTATATTGTCTACAAGTGGTTTAAATATTTAGTATTATGTAGTAATATGTCATAATATGTAGTACGAGTACCGGAATTGAGAACGGGCTATTGTAATCTATAATTTTATATATACTTTAGCTAACCGCGTAGTGGTAATCCTGATTGCCTGTGCTACGGCCGGTAAA
>VCJN01002742.1:0-23741 GCA_006384855.1 Tetraselmis striata
ATCCTGCGGGATTTCCACCTTCCTGATCGGCGAAAGCCTGATGCGACAGGCCGATGTCGCGGCGGCAACGCGTGCATTGCTCTCGCCGACGCCGGCCATTGCCCACTGAACCGGCCTGACGCCCGGCAGAGCAGGACGCACCATGACCACCACCGATGCAAGACTTACGCATCTGGACGAGACCGGCGCCGCCAATATGGTCGACGTCTCCGCCAAGGACGTCACCACGCGCAAGGCAACAGCCGAGGGCTATGTCCGGATGAAGCCGGAAACGCTGGAGATGATCCTCTCCGGCAACGCCAAGAAGGGCGACGTGCTCGCGACGGCGCGGATCGCCGGCATCATGGCGGCAAAGCGCACCCATGAGCTCATCCCGCTGTGCCATCCCCTCGCCCTGTCCAAGGTGGCCGTCGACATCGAGGCCGACGCAGGCCTGCCGGGACTGAAGGTCACCGCATTCGCCAAGCTTGCCGGCCAGACCGGCGTCGAGATGGAGGCGCTGACCGCCTGCTCGCTTGCCTGCCTCACGATCTACGACATGGCCAAGGCGGTCGACCGCGGCATGGTGATCGAGGGGGTGCGCGTTCTGTCCAAGTCGGGCGGAAAATCCGGCGACTGGACCGCGGCATGACACTGATTTCCGTCGACGAGGCACTCGCCCGGCTGCTCGACGGCGTGACGCCGCTCGAGGCCGAGACGGTCCCTCTGGACGACGCGAACGGCCGCACCCTGGCCGCCGACATTCGAGCCAACCGCACGCAGCCGCCGTTTTCCGCATCCGCCATGGACGGCTATGCGGTGCGCGCCGCCGACATTGCCAGCGTGCCCGCCCGGCTGCGGGTGATCGGCGAAGCGCCGGCCGGCCACGGCTTTTCCGGCGCGGTGGGGCCAGGCGAGGCCGTGCGAATCTTCACCGGCGCGCCGCTTCCCCGGGGCGCGGACACGATCCTCATTCAGGAAAACGCCGAACGCTCCGCAGACGGCGGTGAGATCACGGCGCTGGAAACCGCCGAACACGGCCGATACGTCCGGCCGGCCGGGCTCGACTTCCATGAAGGGGACACACTCCTTGCGGCCGGGCAAACGCTCGGGTTCGCGGATCTCGCGCTGGCAGCCGCCATGAACCACGCGGCGCTTCCGGTCTACCGCCGTCCGCGCGTCGCCATCCTTGCGACCGGCGACGAACTGGTCCCGCCCGGCGGCGATCCCGGCCCCGACCAGATCATCGCCTCCAACCACATCGGCGTCGGGGCGCTCGTCGAGGATAATGGCGGGACCGCGATCCAGCTCGGCATCGCCGAGGATCGAGCCGATGCGCTGGCGCGGAAGATCGCCGCCGCGCGGGACGCAAAAGCCGATGTTCTCGTGACCCTCGGCGGAGCCTCCGTCGGCGATCACGATCTCGTTCAGGATGCCCTGGGACAGGCCGGCATGGACCTCGCGTTCTGGCGGATCGCCATGCGCCCCGGCAAGCCGCTGATGGCGGGACGGATCGGCGACATGCAGGTGCTCGGCCTTCCCGGCAACCCAGTGTCGAGCCTCGTCTGTTCGCTGCTGTTCCTCAAGCCGCTGCTCGCCGCCCTGAGCGGCCGCCCGCGGATCGAGCGCCTGTCCGAGCAGCTTCCGCTCGCCGCCGATGTCGGCGAAAACGACCGGCGCGAGGACTATCTCCGGGCCAGCCTGGAGATCGGCAAGGACGGCACCGAACGCGCCCGGCCGTTCGAACGGCAGGATTCTTCCATGCTCGCCACCCTCGCCCGCGCCGACGTGCTCATCGTGCGCCCGCCGCACGGGCCGGCGCTGCCCGCCGGCACCCCCGTTCCGGTCATTCGCATCTGAAAACACCGACGCGGTTGTGGAACAAGCCGGGAACGGCTAGACTATGTTCATGATTTGTCCGTAGTCTGAGTCGAATGGCATTGGGGATCCTGTCGGATGTTGACGCGCAAGCAGCACGAATTGCTCCTGTTTATCCATGAGCGGCTCAAGGAAACCGGTGTCCCGCCCTCCTTCGACGAAATGAAGGATGCGCTCGACCTGCGCTCCAAGTCCGGCATCCACCGCCTAATCACCGCTCTTGAGGAGCGCGGCTTCATCCGCCGCCTGCCCAATCGCGCCCGCGCACTCGAGATCGTGAAGCTGCCGGAATCGGTCGCCCCCGGTCTCGCCGCGCCCCGTTCGCAAGGCTTCTCGCCCTCCGTGATCGAAGGCTCGCGCGGCAAGACGCCATCGGCCGCGCCCCAGCCAGTCGTCTCCGACACCGACAGCGTGTCGATCCCGGTGATGGGCCGGATCGCCGCCGGTGTGCCGATCGAGGCGATCCAGTCCCACAGCCACACGATTTCCATGCCCGCCGACCTTCTCGGGTCGGGTGAGCACTATGCGCTCGAGGTGCGCGGCGATTCCATGATCGATGCGGGCATTCTGGACGGCGACACCGTCGTCATTCGCAAATCGGACAGCGCCGATAGCGGCGACATCGTCGTGGCGCTGATTGACGACGAGGAAGCCACGCTGAAGCGGCTGCGCAAGAAGGGCGAGTCCATCGCGCTGGAAGCGGCAAACCCGGCCTATGAGACCCGCATCTTCGGCCCGGGCCGCGTCCGCGTCCAGGGCAAGCTGATCTCGCTCTTCCGCCGCTACTGAACGCGCACGAGCGAACACTTGCGCGGTTGATGGACCGGCCTCTGCCGTGCTCGGGTCCCGGTGCTGTTTGCCGGAATGCTGTCTACTGGAACGCTGTCTGAAAGCCTGACGGGCGGTTCGGCGTCCAGGGACGAATGGCCGTGTAGCTTGGCCGCAGCGTGACGCGCGGCGGCGCGCCTTGCCTTGGGTCGAGGTACAACGCAAGCGCGCCTGTTCGCGCCAGATGTCTCGCATCGAAGACATAGGGTGCGGCACAGGAAACTGGCGCCGTCAGCGGTGTCACGATCATGTCCACGCGGCCGCAGTCCTGCTCAAGGGCCGAAGGGTCGGACACCAGCGAGACTGTGAGCGCCGGGATCGTCGGCGCGCCGACGGTGGGGTTACGGGTTGCAGGCGGTGCTTGTGCGCGATTCCCGCCCGTCGCGGGATATGCCTCGACGATGCAGGCCCGTTCGTCACAGGACATCCGCCGTCTCGAGAGGTGGCGATTCGGTCGTTCTTTCGCCGAAACGCCTTCGGCGCGCAGCCAGACATCGGCCAGAAAACTCGCCGGGCGCGGCGTGACCATCAGCTTTCCCTCGGCGGTGCGCAGGGCGATTGCCGTTCCGGTTTCGGAAATGAACATGTCCGGGGGGCGATGGAGTGTCAGGGAAAGCCCGGCAAGCGTAAGCGGCACCAGCGAAAACCGTCGATAGCCGGCGGGCGCGAGGCAGAGGACACCCCCACAAGCGACCACCAGGAGAATCGCGGTGAGCGGGAGCGTGCCGATCACACCCTCGTCCGGGGTTGCCTCCTGCGCCCAGCGTGAAACGCCCGCCACCTGTTCCAGCGCCAGCCCCATCACCGACAGCGGCAGCACCTCCAGCCCGAAGGGCAGGAGCGCGAGCGCCAGCACGGCCATCGGCATGACAAGCACGCTCACCAGCGGCATGGCGATGAGATTGATCAGCGGCCCGAGCGGTGCGATCCGGTGGAAAATGATAGGCCCCGATGGCGCCCGTCGCGGCCCCCGCGATCAGCGACGTCATCAGGATCGCGCCGAGCCAGAGCCCGACCCCGGACACAGCCGACAGGATGAGGCCGTTTGCGGCGGCCTCGCGCGGATCGGTCCGCCGTCTGCGTCGGGTGAGCTCCTCATAGGCTGCAATCAGCGCAACCACCGCGGCGAAAGACATCTGGAAGCCTGGATCGAGAAGCGCTTCCGGCGTGGCCAGCAGGATCAGGAACGCCGCAAGGGCGGCGTTTCTCAGCGTCAGTGCGCGTCGTCCAAGCAGCCGGCCCGCCAGCACCAGCGCGATCATCACATAGGCCCGCTGGGTTGCGATCGACCCGCCCGAGATCGCGAGATAGAAGGTGGCGGCGGCAAGCGCCCCGCCCGCCGCCCAGAGATCGATCGGCTGTTCCTGCGACAGGCGCGCGGACACCGCCAGGACGGCGCGCACCGCAAAGAACACCGCCCCGGAGAACAGGGCCATATGCAATCCCGAGATTGCCAGGATATGGGCAAGTCCCGCCGTGCGGAGCGCCTCGGTCACCTCGGGCGGGATGCCTGACCGGTCTCCCACGATCAGGGCAACGGCCAGCCCTCCGGCAACACCGCTCCCGAGCACCTGAAGAATACGCTCGGCAATGGCACGGCGCAGCCCGTCGATGGCCGACATGGCCCTCAGGTCCCAGGGCACGGCGCCGAGATCCGCCGGCTCGGGGTCTCCGAAGGCAAAGCCGCTCGCCCCCACGCCATCGAAAAAGGCGCGAAACGAATAGTCGTATCCCCCGGGCATAACCGCAGTGGCCGGCGGCATCAGCCGGGCCCTCAGCCAGACCGCGCTTCCGGCTGCAAGCAGGCTGTCGGACCCGCCGCGCAGGCTCACCCGGACGCGCTTCGGCCGGTCCCCCTCGCGCAGCGGCGCGGCCGAGACGACACGAAGGGTCAACCGCGTCCGCCCGCCGGCGCGTACCTCTGCCGCCTCGACAAACCCGGTCAGGGTGACGCTGCGCGCCCTCTCCAGAACCGGCGCGCTGACAATCGCGGTTCGAAGGCTCGATGCCGTGACACCCGACAGGATCAGCGCAAGGGCCAAAAGCCCGGCCGCGCCGCGACCGCTGCGGTGCGCCCTGGCGAACAGGACCGCGAGCAGCGCGGTGGTGGCAAGAAGCGCCAACAGGGACGGCTCGCGCGGCAGCTGGAAATACAAGGCAATGCCGAAGACGAAGGCGAGACAGGCCCAGACCAGACCGCGCCCGCGGTCGAGGTCGGCTTGCAGCGCCGCCGCAAAGGCCGCGCGCCGGGTCGTCTCGGACGGGCGTTTGCCGGAAGCGGCAGGAAACCGCGCACGAAGGAAATCGGCGAGAAGCGACGGCGGCCGCGGTTGCGGCCGGGCGGGATCGCGGTTGCGAACAGCGGCACCATCCCGGCCGGCACCCGGGACGGAAGCGCTGTCGCCCCGTCCTCGATCCGCCCCCCTGCCGGAACCCGCCTGTCGCCCGGTCGGCATTGCCCTGCCCCTTTTCAACGCCCTGGGACCGCGGCGTCCGGCCGATCCGGTCGCGCGGTTTTCAGGCTTTGGCGCGCGGGAACGCTATGCTAAATGATCGCCAACCCTGCGCCGACATATGAAGGTGCAATGCAACCCAGGTTCGCGCAAGACGGGAATCCTCGCTGCCGGTCGCCGGCAGCCGCAGGCAAAGCCGTCATTTTCGTCGAGCGAACACGTCAAACAAACACAAGGCAATTGTCATGAGCGCCCCCGTGGTCACGCGTTTCGCCCCCTCGCCCACCGGATTCCTGCATATCGGCGGCGCCAGAACGGCCCTCTTCAACTGGCTCTACGCGAAGCGGTTCGGCGGCAAGATGCTGCTGCGCATCGAGGACACCGACCGCAGCCGCAGCACGCAGGACGCGGTCGACGCCATTCTCGACGGCCTGACCTGGCTGGGACTCGACTGGGACGGCGAGCCGATCTCGCAATATGCGCGCGCGGGCCGCCATCAGGAGGTCGCCAAGGCGCTGATCGATGCGGGTCAGGCCTACTACTGCTATGCAACGCCCGAGGAACTGGCGGAAATGCGCGAGACCGCGCGCGCCGAAGGCCGTCCGCCGCGCTACGACGGACGCTGGCGCGACCGCGATCCTTCCGATGCCCCGGCCGGCGTAAAGCCCGCTGTCCGCCTCAAGGCCCCGCACGACGGCGAAACCGTGATCGA
This sequence comes from Tetraselmis striata, assembly GCA_006384855.1. NCBI lineage: Eukaryota > Viridiplantae > Chlorophyta > Chlorodendrophyceae > Chlorodendrales > Chlorodendraceae > Tetraselmis > Tetraselmis striata. The sequence goes on from VCJN01002742.1 coordinate 5,851, forward strand.
CGACAAGGTGCAGGGCCGCGTGGTCTTCGCCAACAAGGAGCTCGACGATCTCGTTCTGCTGCGCTCCGACGGCTCGCCCACCTATATGCTCGCCGTGGTGGTGGACGATCACGACATGGGCGTAACCCATATCGTGCGCGGTGACGATCACCTGACCAATGCGGCCCGCCAGACGCTGATCTACAAGGCGATGGGCTGGGACGTGCCGACGATGGCGCATATTCCGCTGATCCACGGCCCGGACGGCGCGAAACTCTCCAAGCGCCACGGCGCACTCGGCGCGGAAGCCTATCGCGCGATGGGCTATCTGCCGGCGGCGATGCGCAACTATCTCGCCCGCCTTGGCTGGAGCCATGGCGATGAGGAGATCTTCCCGACCGAACAGCTCATCCAGTGGTTCGATCTCGATGCGATCGGCAAGTCGGCGTCGCGCTTCGACATGCAGAAGCTGCAGAATCTCAACGGCCACTACATGCGCGCCCAGTCGACAGACGAGCTGATGCGCGATTTCGCGGCCTTCCTTCCCCATGCCGAGGGTGGCGCCCCCGTCGCCGAATGGCTGTCCGACAAGACCCACGACAAGATGTTCCGCGACGCTCTTCCAGGCCTCAAGGAACGCGCCAAGACCCTGGTCGAACTGCTGGAAAGCGCCGAGTATCTGTGGGCGACCCGCCCGCTGGCGCTCGACGAAAAGGCCGAAAAGCTGCTGGCCGCCGACGGCGCGCGCGACGCGCTCAAGGGCCTCCACGAGACGCTGTCCGCGCTCGACGTCTGGTCGGCCGAAACCACGGAGGCCGCGGTGCGCGCCTACGCGGAAGAAGCGGACCTCAAGCTCGGCAAGGCCGCCCAGCCGCTGCGCGCGGCCCTGACCGGAAAGGGAACCTCGCCCGGGATCTTTGACGTGCTTGACGTTCTGGGACGCGAAGAATCGCTTGCCCGCATCAAGGATCAGGCCGTGTCGTGACACGACGTTCCGCGATTGGCGCCAGAGGTGCCGCAAGGGAAAGGTGAACGGTGCGTCACTATATGACCAAAGCGGTAGGGGTGTGCGCTTGCGAGGATCATGCAAATGGGATACCCAACAATCGACTTTTCCTCCCGCCAGCATGGCCGGCCGGTCTTCCGCCTCTCACGGGACGCGACCATGCATCCACGGCGCCATATTTACCAGGGGGTAGCCTGAATGACTGACACCAATGCCAAGCTGACGATTGGCGACAAGTCGTGGGACCTGAAGGTCCGCCAGGGATCCGTCGGTCCCGACGTTGTCGACATCGCGTCCCTGTACAGCCAGACCGGGTGCTTCACCTACGATCCGGGTTTCACCTCCACCGCGTCGTGCGAATCCGGCATCACCTACATCGATGGCGATGAAGGTACGCTTCTCTACCGGGGCTACCCGATCGAGCAGCTGGCCGAGCACGGCGACTTCCTGGAGAGCTGCTACCTTCTGCTTTACGGCGAACTGCCGACCAAGGCGCAGAAGGACGACTTCGTCAATCGCGTGACCTATCACACGATGATTCACGAGCAGATGAGCCGCTTCTTCACCGGCTTCCGCCGCGACGCCCATCCGATGGCGATCATGGTCGGCACCGTCGGCGCGCTTTCCGCCTTCTATCACGACAGCACCGACATTTCCGATCCGCAGCAGCGCGAGGTCGCCTCGATCCGGCTGATCGCGAAGATGCCGACGATTGCGGCGATGGCCTATAAATACACGATCGGGCAGCCCTTCGTGTATCCGCGGAACGATTGCGATTACGCCACCAACTTCCTGCGTATGTGTTTCGCCGTTCCGGCGGAGGAGTACCAGCCCGACCCGATCCTGAGCCGCGCGATGGACCGGATCTTCACCCTGCATGCGGATCACGAACAGAACGCCTCCACATCGACGGTTCGCCTTGCGGGATCCTCGGGTGCCAACCCGTTTGCCTGTATCGCCGCCGGCATCGCCTGTCTCTGGGGCCCGGCCCATGGCGGCGCGAACCAGGCCTGCCTGGAAATGCTGCGCGAGATTGGCACTGTGGACCGCATTCCCGAATACATCGCCCGTGCGAAGGACCGTGACGATCCGTTCCGCCTGATGGGGTTCGGCCACCGGGTCTACAAGAATTTCGACCCGCGCGCCAAGGTGATGAAGCAAAGCGACGCATGAGGTTCTGGCCGAGCTCGGCATGCGCGACGATCCGCTCCTGGACGTTGCCATGGAGCTGGAGCGCATCGCGCTCAGCGACGAGTATTTCGTCGAGAAGAAGCTCTACCCGAACATCGACTTCTATTCCGGCATCACGCTGCGTGCGCTCGGCTTCCCGACCACCATGTTCACGGTGCTCTTCGCACTGGCGCGCACGGTCGGCTGGATCGCCCAGTGGAAGGAAATGGTCGAGGATCCCTCGCAGAAAATCGGTCGTCCGCGCCAGCTCTACACCGGTGCCGCACCGCGCGACTATCTGCCGATCCCGCAGCGTCGCTGACGCGTCTCCGTCGGTTTCGACGGACCACCAGCTGCTGAAACCGAAAACGGCGCCTCGCGGCGCCGTTTTTGTTTGATCCGGGATGATCCGTCAGCCGCGCGCTGCAACCTCAAGCACGATACGCGCCGCCTCGCCCGCCTGGCTCTTGCCCTCGCCGAGCTGCATTTCCGCATCCAGCCGGCGGAAGGCCTCCACTTGAGCGGTTCTTTGCGGCGTGTCCCGAAGGAGCGGCTCGACCGTGGCGGCAAGCGTCTCCGGCGATGCCCCGTCGTCGAGGAATTCCGGCACGACGTTTTGCCCGAGAATGATGTTCGGCAACACCATCGAGGTGACCGTGGCGATCGGCAGGAAGCGGTTGAGATCCTTGATCCGGCGATAGAACCAGTCGAGGCGGTAGGCCACCGCCATCGGCACGCCGGAAATCGCAAGTTCCAGGGTCACCGTTCCCGACGCGGCAAGTGCCGCATGCGCGCGGCGGAAGGCTGCAAGCTTCTCGGTTTCCCCGCTGACAATCTCGGGCTGCACCGCCCAGCCCGCCGTCTCCTCCGCGATCCGCTCGCGCAGATGCGGCACGGCCGGCAGCACGACCGTCAGGTCGGGAATTGCCGCTTTCAACAGCGCGGTGGCCGCACCGAAATCCGCCAGCAGGCGACTGATCTCGCTGCGGCGGCTGCCCGGAAGCACCAGAAGCACCGGCGCCACGTCGCCTGCGAGATCCACCCGCTCCCCGGGCCCGGGCCGCAGACGCTCTGCGCGCTCGATCAGCGGATGTCCGACATAGGTTGTCGCAGGACCACCCAGCTTTTTGTGTACCTCCGGCTCGAACGGCAGGATCGCGAGCAGGTGATCGACATAGGCGGACATGCGCCGCGCCCGCCCCGGCCGCCAGGCCCAGACCGACGGCGAGACATAATCGACAATCGGAATATGCGGCGCCCGCTTGCGCACGCGCTTGGCAACGCTGTGGGTGAAGTCGGGACTGTCGATGATCACGACAACATCCGGATCGGTCTCAAGGATATGGTCGACGGTCTGGTAGACACGCTTGACGATCAGCGGCAGGCGCGGGAGCACGGCGGACAGTCCCATCACCGCGATATCGCTGATCGGAAACAGCGACGAAACGCCCTGTGCTGCCATGCGCTCGCCGCCCACGCCCAGAAACCGGGTAGCCTCCGGCCCCTGCGCCTTCAGCGCCTCGATCAGGCCCGCGCCGAGCTGGTCGCCGGATTCCTCCCCGACCACCAGATAGACCGAAAGCGGCGCATCAGCCCCTGCGTTCATCTCGACACCTCGCCAGCCTGATCCGTCCGCTCCAGAGGCTCGATCCCCCAGAGCGATATGGACAGCGCTTTCGCAAGCGCCTCGGTTTCCGCCCGTTCGGCGATCAGCACGCGCCCGGCCTCGATACCGATGCCGGAAAGACCGGCCTTCGCCGCAGCCCGGACCGTTTCAGGACCGACTGTTGGAAGATCCACCCGCATGTCCTGACCGGGCTTGGCGCATTTGACGAGCACGCCGCCCTTGCCCTTCACCCGGCCGCGGTCGCGCACGGCACGGCACCGCTCCAGCATCGCGTCCGTGCCCTCTGCTCCTTCGACGGCGATCACCCGACCGCAGACACTGACCGCCGCTTGCCCGATATCCAGCCGCCCGAGCGCCATCACGGCTTCGCGTGCAAGCGCCAGGTCGCGGGACGCATCAGGGTCCGGATCCCGGCCGACGATCGTTCCGGGACGCGCCAGCAGCCCCGGCGCGACCTCATGCGCGCCGATGATGCGAAAGCCCTCGTCCTCGAACAGGCGAATGATCTTTTTCAGGATGGAATCGTCACCGCCGGCAAGCGAGGCGATGATCTTGGGAAGTCGGCGCATCGTGCCGAGATCGCCAACGATCTCGCGAAGTTCCGGACGCCGGGTCACGCTGCCGATCATGACCACGTCCCGGCAGCCCTCGCGCTCCAGCAAAGAGGCGAGTTTGCCGATCTGGCCCCAGCCGAGATAGGTGGGATTGTAATCGGCGACGCGCGGGTCCGCCTCTCCCTTGATGGCAATCGCGACAACCTGGCGACCATTCTCGATCGCGGCCGCGATGACCTCGACGGGCAGACGCCCGCCACCGCAAATTACGGCCACTGGCGGCAAGGGCGCGCCCCCTGTCATGATTTCTATCCGTCGCTCTTCGGTGTGCAAAACCGTCGGTCGGGTTCCGCCAGAATGAAGTCGGTGACCCGCTGAACGAGTTCACGTCCGGCATAGGCCGCTGCCACCGTCTCGGCGCGCTGACGCAGCGTTCCGCTGTTGTCGTCGAAGAGCTCCTTGAACGCGCTGCGCAGGGCGTGGATCTCCTCGCGCGCAAAGCCGTGACGCTTCAGTCCGACGAGATTGAGCCCGTTGAGGCGTGCCCGGTTGCCCATCACCATGCCGAAGGGAATGAGATCGTTCTCAAGCCCGGCAAGCCCGCCGACGAAGGCGTTGTCGCCGATCCGCGTGAACTGGATCACCGCCGCGCCGCCGCCCATGATCACATTGTCGCCGACTGTCACATGGCCCGCGATCATCACATTGTTGGAGAGGATAATGCCATTCCCGAGCCGGGAATCGTGACCGACGTGCGAATTGGCAAGAAACGCACAACGATCGCCGATGACCGTCTCCAGGCCGCCGCCCTCGGTCCCCGGATTGATCGTCACGCCTTCGCGCATGATGCAATCCTGGCCGATGGTCAGCGTTGCCGCCTCGCCGCGATATTTCAGGTCCTGGGCCTGATGGCCGATGGAGGCGAAGGGAAAGATCGTGCTGCGCGCGCCGATCCGCGTCCGCCCGGCAACGACGGCATGTGACTTGAGCTCAACGCCCTCGCCGAGCACGACATCGGCGCCAACATGGCAGAACGGCCCGATGCGCACACCGTCGCCAAGCTGCGCCCCGTCCTCGACAACCGCCGAGGCATGAATCTGTGCCGTCATGAAGCCTCGCTTGACGCGCCATCGATAAGCATCGCGCTGATCTCGGCCTCGGCGACCTTCACCCCGTCGACCGTCGCGATGCCCTCGAACTTCCAGATGTTCGTCCGGTTGCGGATCTTGCGCATCTCGAAGCGCACCTGGTCGCCCGGAAGCACGGGCTTGCGGAACTTCGCCTTGTCGATGGTCATGAAATAGACGAGCTTCGGGGCGCCGGACTGCCCGCGGGAATGCACGCAAAGCGCGCCTGCGGTCTGCGCCATGCCCTCGATCAGCAGCACGCCCGGCATCACCGGCTGGCCCGGGAAATGACCCATGAAGTGCGGTTCGTTCGCCGTCACGTTCTTGATGCCAACCGCGCTGTTGTCTCCGTCCATATCGATGATCCGGTCGACCATCAGGAACGGATAACGATGCGGCAGAAGCTCCATGATCCGCAGGATATCGGCGCTATCGAGTGTGTTCTTATCGCCTTCGCTCATTTCGACGTCCTCAAGATGCCCATGTCTCGCACGCTCAGTCCTTGTCGCGCGCGCCCAAACCCCGTTCAGCAAGCTTGCTCAAGGTCTTGACCTCACGGAACCAGACCTTGACCGGTTTCGCCGGCACGCCACCGTAACGCGCGCCCGCCGGCACATCCGCTTCGACGACACTCACGGCCGCGATTTGCGCGCCCATGCCCACGGTGACATGTCCGCGCACGCCGGACTGACCGCCGATCGCGACATAGTCTTCAAGTGTCGCGCTGCCGGAGATTCCGACCTGCGAGACGATCACGCAATGACGGCCGATCACGACGTTGTGCCCAATCTGGACCTGATTGTCGATCTTGGTGCCCTCGCCGATCACCGTATCGCGGTTGGCGCCGCGGTCCACCGTGGTGTTGGCGCCGATCTCGACATCATCTTGGATAATCACCCGGCCGATCTGCGGCACCTTGAGATGCCCGCCCGGCCCCATCGCAAACCCGAAACCGTCCTGACCGATGCACACGCCCGGATGAAGGATGACCCGGTCTCCGATCAGCGCGTGCTGCACGACCGCATTGGCACCGACGGTGCTGTTTCGCCCGATGCGCACGCCGGCGCCGAGGACCGCGTTCGCCTGAATCAGGCTTCCCGCCCCGATCTCGACACCGGGGCCGACAATCGCGCCATGTTCGACCACCACCCCCTGTTCCAGGGACGCGGTTTCATCGACGCTCGCACGCGGCGAGATCCCCGCGATTGTGCCGTCCAGGGAATGCGGCCGCATGGCTGTCGGATAGAGTTTGCCGAGAACGATGCCCCAGGCCTTGTAGGGCTGGTCAACTACGATGGCGGCAACACCCTCCGGCACTTTCGCCGCATGCTTTTTCGCAACGAGACACGCGGCCGCCTGAGTGTCAGACAGCGCGTCCAGATACTTGGTATTGTCGAAAAAGACGAGATCGCCGCTGCTCGCATCCTCGAGCGGCGCAACGCCGGTGATCGTGGCGGACGCAGGCCCGCCAGCCAGGTCGCCGCCGACCCACTCTGTGATCGCGGCCGCACTGACCGGCTCGAAGGCCGGAAAAAAGAAAGGGTCTGTCATAGGGTCACCACAGAAAAGCCGGCCGCCGAGAAGTCGGCGGCCGGATCACGTGTCCTGCATTCACAAGGATCAGAAACGGGTGCCGCCACCGATCCGGAAGAACTGGGTGCGGTCGCCGGTTTCCTTCAGGAGCGGCCAGGCGAAATCGGCACGCAACGGCCCGAAGGGCGACGCCCACTTGACGCCGACGCCAGCGGAGACGCGCGGCGAGAAGCCGTTCGACAGAACCGATCCGGCCGGCTGGTTGCCGCCACATCCGTTGGCGGTCTCGACGCAGCGAACGATTGCCGGATCCGAGTCCCAAACCGCACCGAAGTCGGTAAAGACGGCGCCGGACAGGCCCAGTTCCTTGGGCAGGCCGAGGATCGGGAATTCGGCTTCCGCATTGGCGTGGACGTACCAGCGGCCACCGAGCGCGTCACCCGTGAGCGCATCGCGCGGACCAATGCCCTGCGGCTCGAAGCCACGCAGCCAGCTGTCGCTGTGCTGGAACTGGTCGGAGGCGCGCAGGTCGCGGCCGACACCCATGATATTGCCGGCGCCGGCGCGCAGGATACCGATCACACCCCACTCGGGAAGCAGCTCCTTGTAGGCGCGCGCATCCACTGTGGTCGAAATATAGCGACTGTCACCACCAAGACCGGCAAAGTCCTGCCCGAACTTAAAGTAGAAGCCGTCACGCGGGTTCAGGCGGCTGTCCCGGGTATCCCAGACCAGAGCATAGCCGATCGAAGACGTCAGGTTGCGGCCGAGCGAGGTGCGCAGACCGTTCGAAAGAATGGTGCCGGCATCCTGCGTCAGCTTCTGGTCGAAGATCCGGTAGACGAGGTTCAGGCGCAGTTCGTCATCGCGCAGCGGAAGACCGAGACCGATCGAGCCGCCCGTCGTCTGGAGCTCGTAGTTGCGGTAGTCGTTACGATCGAAGGACTTGCGATAGGCGTCCAGCGACAGCGCGATGCGACGGCCGAGGAAATACGGCTCGGTGAAGGCGAACTCGTAGGACTGCGTCGACGAACCGACACCGACACGGGCACTGACGAACTGGCCGCGTCCGAGGAAGTTCTTCTCGCTGATGGTGACATCACCGATGACGCCGTCGGACGTGGAGTAACCGATACCGAAGCCGACCTCACCCGTTGCCTGCTCCTCGACATCGACATTGATGACGATGCGGTCCGGCGCACTGCCGCGCGAGGTGGTGATCCGAACATCCTTGAAGAACTGGAGGTCCTTCAGCCGGCGTTCCGCCTTGTCGAGCAGGACACGGTTGAAGGCGTCGCCCTCGACCAGATCGAACTCGCGACGGATGACGTATTCACGCGTCCGGTCGTTGCCGCGAATGTTGATCCGCTCGATGTAAACCCGCGGTCCCTCTTCGATGTAGTAGGTCAGTGAAATCGTGCGGTTTTCATAGTCGCGGCTTGCCCGCGGACGGATCTGCGCGAAGGCATAGCCCTGGCGCGACACGTCGAGGGTCAGGTCTTCGAGCGTCTTCTCGACCTCGAGCGACGAATAGGTGTCACCCGGATCGGTGCGGATCTTGCGACGCAGCTCTTCCGGATCGACGCTCGACAGCGACGTCTGTAGATCGATGTCGCCATACGTATACTGCTCGCCCTCTTCGACGGTGAAGGTCACGTAGAAGACGTTTTCCTCGCGGTCGAGGTCGGCAACGGCCGAGACGATCTGGAAGTCGGCATAGCCGTAACGATAGTAGAACTGGCGCAGCAGCTCCTGGTCAGCATCGAGACGATCCGGATCGAAGGAGTCAGTCGTGCGCAGGAAGCTCAGGAGACCGCTCTGGCGCGTGCGGATCACGTCGCGCAGACGACCGTCACTGAACTTGGTGTTGCCGATGAAGGTGATGCGCTCGATGCCGGTACGATCGCCCTCGTTGATCTCGAACACGAGGTCGACGCGATTGTTCGACCGGTCGATGATCTTCGGCTCGACGGTCGCGCGGTAGCGACCGGAACGGCGATAGGCCTCGAGAATGTTCTGAACGTCCGACTGCACCTTCGCGTTGGTGAGCATGGACCGCTCTTCCGTGCGCACGACACCCGTCAGGGTCTTGTCGTTGAGCCGCTTGTTCCCCTCGAAGGAGATCCGGTTCACCATCGGGTTCTCCGTGACCGTCACCACGAGGGCATTGCCCTGGCGGTTGATCGACACGTCACCGAACAGACCGGTCGCAAAGAGCGTCTTCAGCGATTCGTCCACATCGGAGGGACCATAGGGCCGACCGGGCCGGATGGTCAGGTAGCTCTCGACGGTGGAAGCTTCAACGCGCGTGTTGCCACGCACGATGATGCGGCTGACCGTAGCGGCGGAGGCCTCGACGGCACCGATCACGGGGAGCGAGCCGGAAAGAATCGGCGCGAAACCGCTCAGGATGGCGGCTACCAGGATCGTTCTGGTGAGGTTCTGCAAACACTGCATAAAGACGCTTCGCCTTCGGTTTTCCGTCGACCGGTGAACACGCAGGGCACGCAGACACCAGGACAGTCAGATTCTCTATATCCGTCAGTCGTTTTACAGGCTTTTGCCAACGACGCAACCACACATGACCGCGTTTCCGCGTTTCCCGACAAAGCGTTGCACCGGCGACACGCAGCCTCGCCTAGAGCGAACTGAGATGGAGCACATCGTTCCAGGTCGCAAAGACCATGAGGAACAGCACGATCGCGATGCCGATCCGGAATCCGTACTCCTGCGTCCTTTCGCTGAGCGGCTTCCCGCGCAGGGCCTCCGCCGCATAGAAAAGCAGGTGACCACCATCGAGCATCGGGATCGGCAAGAGGTTCAACAGGCCGATGCTCACCGACAGGATCGCCGTCAGGTTCAGCAGGGCGGCAAAGCCGAGCGTCGCCACTTGCCCGGAAATCTGGGCGACGCGGATCGGCCCGCCGAGCTGGTCGACGGATTCGCGCCCGGTAACGATCCCCGCGATGTAGCCGGCCGTCCGCGAGACGACAAACCAGGTTTCCTTGCCGCCTTCGACCACCGCCTCAACGGGTCCGAAACTGCGCAGGATCACATCTTCCTGGTTGGCGCTGCGGCTCACGCCAAGCTGCCCGACCCTTTGCACATTGCCGAACCGGTCGCGGATCTCGCGTCGATTGGGCGTCACCACCAGATCAAGCGTCTGCGTCCCGCGTTCGACCGTGACGTTGAGCGGGACATCCGCGCTCACGCTGACGATCCTCTGCAGGTCGGAGAACGTCTCGACCGCCTTCCCGTCGATGGCAATGATCAGATCGCCCTGCTCAAGGCCGGCCTCGGCTGCCGCGCTGTTTTCCTGCACCTGATCGACGCGCGGCGAGATCTCCGGGCGGCCCATGGTCGAAAACAGCACCGCAAATATCACGATGGAGAGCAGGAAATTGGCAAACGGCCCCGCAGCGACGATTGCCGCGCGCCGGCCCACGCTCTTCGTCTGGAAGGCGTCGGCACGTTCCGTCTCGCTCATCCGCGCCAGTGCGTCGGTATCGGGAACGCTGGCCTCGTTCTCGTCGCCGGCGAATTTCACATAACCGCCGAGCGGAATGGCCGACACTTTCCAGCGCGTCCCGTGCTTGTCGTCGCGCCCGAACAATTCCGGACCGAAACCGACGGAAAAGGCGACAACCCGTACGCCGCACCAGCGCGCCACGAGGAAGTGGCCAAGCTCGTGAAAGAAGACCACGATCGTCAATACGAAGAGGAACGGCAGGATATATCCGGCAACAGACCCGAACAGCGATCCGATCAATTCCATGTTGTCTCCTTCGGCAGGCGTTGCCCGCCCCGCGCTATCGGCGCGTCCTCGATATCCCGACGGGTCCGGCACGCCTGCGCCGGTCCCCGCGGTGGTGTTCTCTAGTGCGCGATGCGCGAAAGCTCTTCCAGCGAGACCCGCCGCGCGGCCGCATCCACCGCCATCACATCCACGATGGAGCGCGCCTCGTTCAGGTCGCCGCTCGCCGTCATGCGCTCAAGCACGCGCTCGATGGTCTCCGCGATCCCGAGAAACCCGAGTTTGCGCTCCAGGAACGCCTTTACCATCACCTCGTCGGCCGCGTTAAGCGCTGCGGATGCCGCAGTCCCCGACGTCATGGCCGCTCGCGCCAGCCTCAGCGCGGGGAACCGCACCGGGTCCGGCGTCTCGAAGGTGAGCGTTGCCAATGCGGCAAGATCAAGGCGTTGCGCCGGCGTGTGCATGCGCCGCGGCCAGGCCAGACAATGGGAAATCGGCGTTCTCATATCCGGAGCCCCGAGTTGTGCAAGCACGGACCCGTCGGAATATTGCACCATTCCATGAACAACAGATTGAGGATGAACCAGAACCTCCAGCTGATCCTGTCGCAGCGGAAACAGATGATGCGCCTCGATGATCTCGAAACCCTTGTTCATCATCGTCGCGCTGTCGATCGATATACGCGCGCCCATGCTCCAGTTGGGATGTTTCAACGCCGCCTCGGGTGTCGCCACACGCATTTCGTCCAGCGTATAGGTTCTGAAAGGGCCGCCGGACGCAGTAAGCGTCAGGCATTCGATCTGCTCGATGTTGCCCTGCTCGAACACCTGAAACACGGCATTGTGTTCGGAATCGACGGGAAGGATTGTCGCTCCCGACGCACGGACCGCCGACATGAAGAGATCGCCGGCACACACAAGGCATTCCTTGTTGGCGAGAGCGATGGTCGTGCCCTGCCGGACGGCGGCAAGCGTCGGCGCCAGACCGGCCGCACCCACAATGGCCGCGACCAGCATGTCGACCGGGCGAACGGCGGCCTCCGCAATCGCGGAAGCCCCTGCCGCGCAGGAGATCCCCGTGCCGGCGAGCGCGCCCTTCAGGCTCTCGTAGGCGCTTTCGTCCGCCACCACGGCATGGTCGGCGCCAACCCGGATCGCGGCTGCGGCAAGCGCCTCCGCATTCGTGTTCGCGGTGAGCGCTGAGATATCGAAACGGTCCGGGTTGCGCGCGACGAGGTCGAGCGTGCTCGTGCCGATCGATCCGCTGGCACCGAGAATGCTCAGGCGCAGCGGCGCGGTTGCAGCGCGCCCGGGGTCGGTCTGCCGGCTTCGGGTGTCAGCCACGCGTCAATAACCCCGCATCGTAATGATCTGGCCGACGGGATCGCCCGCCGATCCGGTCAGGAGAACGGCAACCGCATATCCGAGAACGGCGGCCCCGACGAGCCCGTCCAAACGGTCCATGACACCCCCGTGCCCGGGAATGATATGGCCGGAATCCTTGACGCCGAAATGGCGTTTCAGCGCGGATTCAAACAGGTCCCCAACCTGGGAAAACACCGAAAGAACTGCCGCGAACGCCAGCCAGACACCGGGACTGGCACGCCCGGTGAGCAAAAATCCGAGCCAGCCGACCGCAACCGCCGCGACAAAGCCGCCGATGGCGCCGCTCCAGGTCTTTTTCGGCGAGACCCGGGCCCAGAGCTTGGGGCCGCCGACCCGCCGTCCGACGAAATAGGCAACAATATCGGTCGCCCAGACCACGCCGAACAGAAACACGATCACGGCAATGCCGGCCGATCCGTCCCGAAGCGCGATCAAGACCGCACCGGAGCTGCCAGCATAGACGATGCCGGCCGCGAGCCACAGGATCTGTTTGTGCCGCCTCACGCTCCCAAAGAGCGCAAGACCGGCGGCACTCACAAGCAGAAGCGCGAAACCGGCCACGATCTCACCCGCAGCAGCGGCAACCGCAGCACCAACAACGCTTGCATAGGCGATCGCGCTGGCAAGGGTCTCATGTTGCGCCCTGACGATCAGGATCCATTCCCGCAGCAGGATCAGCGCGCAGGCGCCGGCTCCAAGCGCGAACCACACGCCACCGAGAGCGGTCACCGCCAGGGCCGCGGGAACGAGCAGGACGGCGGAGAGCACGCGCAGCCGAAGTTCGGATCGCCGGGCGGCGGGCGGTGAGACGGGTGGCGGTCCGTCGCTCATCTGGCGACTTTCGCCGACAGACCGCCGAAGCGACGGTCGCGCGCGGCATAGGCGGCGAATGCCTGCTCGAGCGCCCGTTCGTCAAAATCCGGCCAGTGAACGTCGGGAAAATAGAACTCGGCATAGGCCGCCTGCCAGAGCAGGAAATTGGACAGCCGCTGCTCGCCGCTGGTGCGGATGATCAGATCCGGGTCGGGAAGCGCTGCGGTATCGAGATACTGCGCGATCCGCGCCTCCGTCACGTCGCCCGCCGTGAGCTTTCCGGCCTCGACGTCCTCGGCAATGCGCCGGATCGCCCGGGCGATCTCGTTGCGACCGCCGTAATTGAAGGCGACGACCAGCGTCATGCCGGTGTTGTCGCGGGTCAGCGCCTCACCTTCCTCGATCAGGCCGAGGATGCGCGCGTCGAGCCCCTCGCGTTCGCCGATCATCTCGACCCGCACGTTCTGGCGGTGGATCTCCGCCAGGTCCCGGCGCACGAAACGTTCGAGCAACCCCATCAGGAAGCCGACCTCGGCCGCGGGGCGGTTCCAGTTTTCGGACGAGAAGCTGAACAGCGTGAGAACCTTCACGCCGCGATCAGAGCAATGACGAACGATACGGCGCAGGGCGGTGACGCCGGCGCGATGACCCTCCGTGCGCGGAAGTCCGCGCTTCACCGCCCATCGCCCGTTGCCGTCCATGATCACGGCGACATGCCGCGGAACGTCGACGCGCTCCGCCGCGCTGACCTGTGCGGATACGTTCAGGCCTGCCGTCACCGTCATCCCCTGCTCCCTTTCGCTGTGATCACATCGCAATCTGCAATCAGATCTGGGAGATTTCCTGTTCTTTTTTGGCAAGCATTGCATCGATATCGGCGATCATCGCGTCCGTCATCTTCTGGACGCGGTCGGCGGACACGCGGCTGTCGTCCTCGCTGATGCTGCCGTCCTTCTCCAGCTTCTTGAGCGTTTCCATTCCATCGCGACGAACGTGGCGGACGGCCACCTTCGACTGTTCCGCATATTTGTGAGCGATCTTGATCAGATCCTTGCGCCGCTCCTCGTTCAGTTCGGGAATCGGCAGACGCAGGTTGGTGCCGTCCACGACCGGATTCAGACCAAGGTTCGATTCGCGGATCGCGCGCTCGACGGCGCCCACCATCGACTTGTCCCAGACCTGAACCGAGATCATACGCGGCTCGGGAACGCTGACCGTGGCCACCTGGTTGATCGGCATCGGCGATCCATAGGCCTCGACCGAGATCGCATCCAGCATGCTGGAGGATGCGCGACCGGTGCGCAGACCGGCAAGATCGGTCTTGAGGACGGCAATCGCCCCGGTCATCCGACGCTCGAGATCGCCAAAGTCGACATCCTGATCCGCCATAGTGTCCTCTCTCATCATTTCACGCGAACGGCCTTGCGCCGGTCGTCCCAACACATTGCGTCTTATTTCCATGACGCGCGGCGGAAACGCAAGCGCTTCCGCACAGCACGTCCTTGTGAAACCCATGATCAAACCAGGAAAACACGAGAGGACCCGCCACACATTGGCGGACGGCGGCGATTTCCGGCAATCAATCGGAAATGACTGTGTAAAGCCCTGCCCCGTTCATCACATCCACCAAAGCACCGGGCGTGCGGATGGAAAACACGATCACGGGAATCGCATTGTCGCGCGCGAGCGCGATTGCCGTGGCATCCATGACCTTGAGGTCGCGCCCCAGGACTTCGCCAGGTGTCAGCGAGTCGTAGCGTTCCGCATCCGGCACCTTCTTGGGATCGGCCGAATAGACCCCGTCGACGCTGGTGCCTTTCAAGAAGGCGTCGCAGCGCATCTCCGCGGCCCGCAGGGCGGCGCCGCTGTCGGTGGTGAAGAACGGGTTGCCCGTGCCGCCGGCAAAGACGATCACGTCGCCGTCTTCCATGTAGCGCTCGGCGCTGCGCTGGGTGAAGGTCTCGCAGATCGAGGGCACGGGGACCGCGGACAGCACGCGCGCCGGGACGCCGAGGCGGCGCAGGGCATCGGCGAGCGTCAGCGAATTCATCACGGTCGCCAGCATGCCCATGTGATCGCCGGTGACCCGGTTCCCGCCCTTGGCGGCAACCGCGACGCCGCGAAAGATGTTGCCGCCGCCGACAACGACCCCGACCTGGGCCCCAAGGCTCACCGCCTCGGCGATTTCCTTGGCAACGCGGCCAACGGTTTCCGGATCGATCCCGAATTCCTGCGACCCCATGAGGGCCTCGCCCGAAAGTTTCACAAGCACCCGCCGCCAGCGAAGTTGTCTCGTCATCTTTTTGTCTCGCCGTTTGGGTTGGCCGGTTCTGTTCTTGTAAGGTCCGGCAAGGCGGCAGACCGCTGCACTGACGGGCCGCGATACCGGACAGAAGAAAGGCGCCGGAATGACCGGCGCCTTTGTCGGGGCTTAGCTGCCTGCCGCCGCGGCGACTTCGGCCGCGAAATCCGTCTCTTCCTTTTCGATCCCCTCGCAAGGGCGAAACGGACGAATCCGGTCAGCTTGACCGGGCTGCCGAGATCCTTCGCGAAAGCTTCGATGGCCTGCTCGATCGTCTTGTCCGGATCGATAACGAAGGCCTGCTTCTCCAGCGTCACTTCCTCGTAGAACTTGCGCAGGGCGACCCTCGACCATCTTTTCGATGATGTTTTCGGGCTTGCCGGATTCACGCGCCTGTTCGGAAAAGATCTGGCGCTCGCGCTCGACGACGTCGGCATCGAGCGACGCAACATCGAGGGACAGCGGATTGGTCGCCGCGACATGCATCGCGATCTTGCGGCCGAGGGCATTGACCTGCTCGGCATCGCCGGTCGACTCCAGCGCGACAAGCACGCCGATCTTGCCCATGCCGTCGGCGATCGCGCCATGGACATAGGTCGCGACGGCGCCATTCTCGACCGAAAGCGCGGCCGCGCGACGCAGCGACATGTTCTCGCCGATCGTTGCGATCGCTTCCTTGATCTCGTCGCCGACCGTCTTGTCGCGCCCCGGGAACGGAGCGTCGGCAAGGGCCTCGACGTCGCCATTGACGGCAAGCGCCGCCTGCGACGTGCCGGCGATCAGCGCCTGGAAGGCGTCGTTGCGGGCGACGAAGTCGGTTTCGGAATTCAGCTCGACCACGGCGGCACGG
The DNA here is from genome assembly GCA_006384855.1 of Tetraselmis striata. NCBI lineage: Eukaryota > Viridiplantae > Chlorophyta > Chlorodendrophyceae > Chlorodendrales > Chlorodendraceae > Tetraselmis > Tetraselmis striata. The sequence goes on from VCJN01002742.1 coordinate 21,951, forward strand.
GTGCCGTCCGACGCCACGCCGACAAGACCTTCGGCCGCGACGCGGCCGGCCTTCTTGGCGGCCTTCGCCAGACCCTTGGTGCGCAGCCAGTCGACGGCCGCGTCCATGTCGCCGTTGTTCTCTGCAAGGGCAGCCTTGCAGTCCATCATGCCCACGCCGGTCTTTTCGCGGAGCTCTTTCACCATCGCTGCGGTAATGCTCATAGATCGCCTCGTTGACGGGTGTTTACCCCGGCATTTCTAGCCGAGGCCTCACATAGGAATAATGACAGAAACGCTCAGGCGCTTCGCCCGGCAGACGCGGTGGACTGCCGGGCAGCGCAGGGGTTTCGTCAGCCGGCCTGCGCCGGGGTTTCTTCGGCAGTCGCCGCTTCGGCCGGAGCCTCGCTCGCGGCTTCCGCTTCCAGCACCGGCTCGACCGGGGCCTCGTCGGCTGCGCCGACGTCGATGCCCATGCCGCCCTGGGCACGGGAGATGCCGTCGATCGCGGCGCGGGCGATCAGATCGCAATAAAGGCTGATGGCACGGCCCGCATCGTCATTGCCCGGAACCGGATAGTCGATACCGACCGGATCGCAGTTGCTGTCGACGATGGCGGCGACCGGAATGCCAAGACGCTTGGCTTCCTGGATGGCAATCGCCTCGCGGTTGGTGTCGATCACGAACAGGAGGTCCGGCAGGCCGCCCATGTCCTTGATGCCGCCAAGGTTGCGCTCGAGCTTCTCGCGCTCGCGGTCCATGAAGAGCCGCTCTTTCTTGGTCAGGCCGCTCGGATTGCTGAGCGTCTCTTCCAGCTTGCGCAGACGCTGGATCGACTGGGAGATGGTCTTCCAGTTGGTCAGCATGCCGCCAAGCCAGCGGGCATTGACGTGGTACTGCGCGGAGCGGCGGGCGCCCTCGGCAACCGCTTCCTGTGCCTGGCGCTTGGTGCCGACCAGCAGCACGCGACCGCCGGCGGCGACGGTGTCGGACACCGTCTTCAGCGCCTGGTGCAGCAGCGGAACGGTCTGTGCGAGATCAAGAATATGGATGTTGTTGCGGACACCGAAGATGTAGTCGCCCATCTTCGGGTTCCAACGGTGCTTCTGGTGACCGAAGTGGACACCAGCTTCCAGCAGCTGACGCATAGAGAATTCGGGCAGGGCCATGGCCGTGCAACTCCTTGATTTTCCGGTTAGACCTCCGCAGGGCGTGGCAGCGCTCGCGCGCTTACACCGGATGGACTCCGTTCAAGAACGAAAACCGACCCTGCGTGTGGAATGCGCGCGTTATAGTCGTCGTTGACCGGCAATTCAAGCCCGGACGGGCGGGCCCGGCAATTCCGTCGCCGACAGCCAGCACAAAGCAGGCGATCCCGCGAAACACCTCACGCCTCCGGGTCGATGGTTCGCCATCACCCCCAGCGCCTCCCGCAGCGGAATTACGGGCCGATGCCCGCTGCTCCTGTTGCGCATCCCGCTGCGGGCGGCCGGGGGCGATTCGCCTCCTGCAAGACCGGCAGTCAGGCGAGCTGGACCTCGACCACACCGGGGATCGTCTTCATCGCGCCGGCAATCTGGGGCGACAGGCGATAGCCGCCCGGAAGCTTGACCTCGACCTCCCGCGCCCCGCCCTCGGCCAGCACAACAACACTGACGTCGCCATCCCCGCGCTCGCCCAGGTGACGCTGCAGCCGGCGGGCCGCATCGGGGTGATTGAGGAACACCGTCAGGCTCCGCTGGACATGAAGAGCTGCATCCTCAAGCGGCTTGACCGACTGGATCCGCAGGCTTGGCTCATCGTCGCGCATGTC
>VCJN01002743.1:0-10420 GCA_006384855.1 Tetraselmis striata
TGTGTTATTCGTCATCGTCGTCGTCATCACCGTATCGTATCGGGCGTCCGCAAGTTTTTCGTTCATTTCATTTGCTTCAATTCGCTCAGTTGCGAGAGTTAGGTGCAAAGGGTATAGTAAGAAACCATCTAGTAAGCCCAAAAGGAAAGCCCACGAATGGAATTGCTGCGCATTAGATTACTATTATTTTCATCATCATCATCATCATCATCAATATTATTATTATCGATATGTTGATTGTTCGCCACAATTACTTAGACGATTACAAATATATGTGCTACGCCGACTAATGCATATATATTGCGCGGCGCGGAGCAGCAGCACTAAAGACGTGTCACAACTAAAACACAGCACTACTACCGTCGTATATATATGGAATGACAGACGATGTAGCTTAATTGATGACGATCGGCGGTTTACTATAGTATGCACGTAGCAAAACGACATGGAAAAATATATAATATAGATATAATGTTGGCAGAAATATACACCCCCCACAAAAGTCATTTGCCCGGGCCTGCCCCCCCCCCCCGCCCCTAAATTCACACCGACACGCATGGAAGTCCCACTGCCTCGGCAATGTATTTGACAATACTATTGAAAAATGGCCATGCTACCAACCGGTACGTTACCACTTCCATAGCCACTGGGTGCACCGTCTTCACTTGGGAAACCGTCGGTCATTTTTTGGGCTTTTGTCCGCGGCGGAGAGTGGTGATAAAAGTGGTACAAACAGTTGCAACAAATGCCCCATTTTAGCACTGTTTGCGGGTTCGAGCACCATGCACCACGTTTTCCCTTTTCCTTCCCTGGCAAGTGTAGGTGCAAATTTCCTTCCAAGAGTTCCGCGCCGACTTATATAGTGGTGTAATACGACGACATTCCGTGTTTTTTTTATTGAGTAAGAATGAGTATTGCGCGATGAGGGCACAGTGACTATGAGCGCCGTTGTGTTGGGGACCAAAATTGCCGCAAATTTGCAGGTTTGAGGAGGTGTGGCCAAGAGGTCATATCTTCGCGAAAACGGTTTCCGATTGAGGCGTAACGAGGTCGCGGTGGAAAGCGCGCATGGCAACAGCGTTTTCAATGGACTTTGTACTGCCCGGACCTTCACGTAGGTTTCGGAATCGCCATCCACTTGCCAACGTTATTTAAGGGGTCTACGAGCCCAAAAACGTGTTCCCAAACTATGGAGCCCAGTGTTACGTCCGGAATGGGCCACCAAGGTGCAACGCATAGTGCCTCAGACTGGAACCCACTATGTCTGAAGTAGACTAAAAACTCTGCATTACAGCGTTTCCCCAAATCTGCGCATTTTTGGCTCGCGCTGCGTGGAAATTCTGGGCACAATGCCTATCTTTCCTCCCACATCTCCCGCGCTGCGCCGTGGCAGTACGTAGTGCATCGGGAGGACTTTGATATGGGCTAACTCCATGGTGAAGCTTGGGCCATATAGCGCGTCGCGTGCTATGCTACAAATGGACTGCGAACTTTATGCCCTTTTGTCGAGCATTGACAAAACTGTAGGGGTGGTGGCGCGTGCACGGCTGCGACGCCACGTCATCCCCAAAATGGGACGACATTCCCACAATTTATTCGTTTACTATCACATTATCCGTGCGTAAAAGCGTGGGAGCATGCGCACCCCGCCCGCGTTGAAGATGAAACGCGTGCAATCGCAATACGCAATTTTCTGTTGAAAAGCGGCATTTTTCACCATGCATGAGCGGAAAAAGAGCACTGTAGAAAATGACGCATCAGCGCGACGTTTCGGAGGGTGCGCTGCAACCAAGATCATGGAAGCTAAGCTTCGGTACAAGGATATAAGACTATACGCGGTTTGGGCTATATGCTATAGTGCGCATGTAGCGATGCGCCCCGCAGTGCAGATTTGTGTAGGGCTAAGCTTTAGTGGGAGGGTGTATATACATGCGATGATAATGCAATCGCCAACAAGAAGATTGCTGATGTCGTGAACTTACTGGCGCGGCGCGCTGAACGAGTGCACGCGGCGGGGTGCGTAGGTGATTGGGTGGTGCCAATAGGCGTGGGGGCGTCGATATCGGCGGTGGCTCGTCGGCGGGCGCACGCGCAACAATGTGCGCGCGGCGTGTCGGTGAAAAAGCCCACCGATATGCGTGGCGGCGTGTTGGCATAATGGGCCTCCGCATGCATACCGCAACTACTACTCAGCGGCCGCGGCGCATGTATATATGCCGCGGGGCACCGCCGACGGTCATGGTGCTAAATTCTTACCGCCGTCGCTGGCGTAGTAGGACGGCACTTAGCAAGGCACTCGCATATGCTTGAGGGCGGCGGCGGCACGGAAGCGGCGGCGGCGGGGCAGGCAATAGCAGGCGCGCCCGGCGGCGGCAGGCGTAGTGCTGACGCATGTATCATGCATACCGGTACAGGGTGGTGGTATTCGTACGGACATGGTGGTGGCGGCGAAGGTGCTTTGGTGCGTGTTCGTTTTGGCTGCGTGATATGACATCTATAATTGGGAAATCCGGGAAAATCTGGCATGCTACGTTCATACCAGTCAGAATACAGCCCGTCCCATCAGACCCGGGAACTTAAGCTGGCTTGGGCTGGATTAGTACTGGATTCAGGAATGATCTGGGAATCCCCAGTGACGTAGTGTTTTCCTTTTCTCGTCCTACAAGCGTCTGGATATACGTCTTCATCCCACAGTCATTTCCTGCAGCACGCCGCCGTCGATGAGCAATATGTATAATTTTCCCGCCTTTCCATCCTTCCTTAACACTTGCTTCGCGTTCATGCGCGCCGGTCGTACCTCATACTACGCTTGCGTGCAATAATGAATTCTTGTTGCATCGCCACGCGCAGTCGTGCTGATTGGACGGGCCCGCGCCATATCTACACCGCGCGCGACGCACTACGACTGCTTGCGCGCTGGGTGACATGACATCGCCTTCATGCCGATCTCGCATGACGAGCGAGGGCGCCCGGCATCATACCGATAACCTACTCGTGACCGCGACAACCGCCGAGCGACTCCTCGTCCTACTACCTCGGTACCGCGCCTACCGCCGCCCGTCGGCGCGCGGCGCAGCCGTTGCCGGATACTTATACGACTACGCACGGACGAGCAGTTATATTCCCCACATTTCGATGCGCCGCCGCCCCCAATCGACGATTCCCGCCAATTGATGATAGTAGCGGCAGCGCCATGCTATCGCATATTCTCGGATATGTTCTCGTCGGCGGGGACGAGGTAGATCGGCCGGGGCGTGATGCATGCATGCCATGCGCTGCACGGACGCGTCGCGAGCGTGCGGTAGGTTGCTGCGCCGTCGTCGCCATCGCCTCGCGCGCGCGCAAGCACGGATCATTTTGTGGTTAGGTGCACGTATACTCCGGCCCCGCGGCGCTTGTGTTATTCGTCATCGTCGTCGTCATCACCGTATCGTATCGGGCGTCCGCAAGTTTTTCGTTCATTTCATTTGCTTCAATTCGCTCAGTTGCGAGAGTTAGGTGCAAAGGGTAATAGTAAGAAACCATCTAGTAAGCCCAAAAGGAAAGCCCACGAATGGAATTGCTGCGCATTAGATTACTATTATTTTCATCATCATCATCATCATCATCAATATTATTATTATCGATATGTTGAGTTGTTCGCCACAATTACTTAGACGATTACAAATATATGTGCTACGCCGACTAATGCATATATATTGCGCGGCGCGGAGCAGCAGCACTAAAGACGTGTCACAACTAATAACACAGCACTACTACCGTCGTATATATATGGAATGACAGACGATGTAGCTTAATTGATGACGATCGGCGGTTTACTATAGTATGCACGTAGCAAATCGACATGGAAAAATATATAATATAGATATAATGTTGGCAGAAATATACACCCCCCACAAAAGTCATTGCCCCCCCCCCCCCCCCGCCCCTAATCACACGACACGCATGAATCCACTGCCGCGCAAGTATTTGACAATACTATTGAAAATGCCATGCTACCAACCGTACGTACACTCCATAGCCACTGGGTGCATCGTCTTCACTTGGGAAACGTCGGTCATTTTGGGCTTTTGGCGCGGAGAAGTGGGTGATAAAGTGGTACAACAGTTGCAACAATGCCCCATTTTAGCACTGTTTGCGGGTTCGGAGCACATGCACCACGTTTTCTGGCAAGTGTAGGTGCAATTTCTTCCAAGTTCGCCGACATTATAGTGGTGTAATACGACGACTCCGTGTTTTTTTATTGAGTAAGAATGAGTATTTGCGCGAGAGGGCACATGACTATGAGCGCCGTTGGTGTTGGGACCAAATTGCCGCAATTGCAGTTTTGGGAGGTGTGCCAAGAGGCATATCTTCGCGAAACGGTTTCCGATTGAGGCGTACGAGGTCGCGGTGGAAAGCGCATGGCAACAGCGTTTTCATGGGACTTTGTACTGCCCGGACCTTCACGTAGTTCGGAATCGCCATCCACTTGCCAACGTTATTTAAGGGGTCTACGAGCCCAAAAACGTGTTCCCAAACTATGGAGCCCAGTGTTACGTCCCGGAATGGGCACCAAGGTGCAACGCATAGTGCCTCAGACTGGAACCCACTATGGTCTGAAGTAGACTAAAAACTCTGCATTACAGCGTTTCCCCAAATCTGCGCATTTTTGGCTCGCGCTGCGTGGAAATTTCTGGGCACAATGCCTATCTTTCCTCCCACATCTCCCGCGCTGCGCCGTGGCGGTACGTAGTGCATCGGGAGGACTTTGATATGGGCTAACTCCATGGTGAAGCTTGGGCCATATAGCGCGTCGCGTGCTATGCTACAAATGGACTGCGACTTTATGCCCTTTTGTCGAGCATTGACAAAACTGTAGGGGTGGTGGCGCGTGCACGGCTGCGACGCCACGTCATCCCCAAAATGGGACGACATTCCCACAATTTATTCGTTTACTATCACATTATCCGTGCGTAAAAGCGTGGGAGCATGCGCACCCCGCCCGCGTTGAAGATGAAACGCGTGCAATCGCAATACGCAATTTTCTGTTGAAAAGCGGCATTTTTCACCATGCATGAGCGGAAAAAGAGCACTGTAGAAAATGACGCATCAGCGCGACGTTTCGGAGGGTGCGCTGCAACCAAGATCATGGAAGCTAAGCTTCGGTACAAGGATATAAGACTATACGCGGTTTGGGCTATATGCTATAGTGCGCATGTAGCGATGCGCCCGCAGGCAGATTTGTGTAGGGCTAAGCTTTAGTGGGAGGGTGTATATACATGCGATGATAATGCATCGCCAACAAGAAGATTGCTGATGTCGTGAACTTACTGCGCGGCGCGCTGAACGAGTGCACGCGGCGGGGTGCGTAGGTGATTGGGTGGTGCCAATAGGCGTGGAGGGCGTCGATATCGGCGGTGGCTCGTCGGCGGGCGCACGCGCAACAATGTGCGCGCGGCGTGTCGGTGAAAAAGCCCACCGATATGCGTGGCGGCGTGTTGGCATAATGGGCCTCCGCATGCATACCGCAACTACTACTCAGCGGCCGCGGCGCATGTATATATGCCGCGGGGCACCGCCGACGGTCATGGTGCTAAATTCTTACCGCCGTCGCTGGCGTAGTAGGACGGCACTTAGCAAGGCACTCGCATATGCTTGAGGGCGGCGGCGGCACGGAAGCGGCGGCGGCGGGGCAGGCAATAGCAGGCGCGCCCGGCGGCGGCAGGCGTAGTGCTGACGCATGTATCATGCATACCGGTACAGGGTGGTGGTATTCGTACGGACATGGTGGTGGCGGCGAAGGTGCTTTGGTGCGTGTTCGTTTTGGCTGCGTGATATGACATCTATAATTGGGAAATCCGGGAAAATCTGGCATGCTACGTTCATACCAGTCAGAATACAGCCCGTCCCATCAGACCCGGGAACTTAAGCTGGCTTGGGCTGGATTAGTACTGGATTCAGGAATGATCTGGGAATCCCCAGTGACGTAGTGTTTTCCTTTTCTCGTCCTACAAGCGTCTGGATATACGTCTTCATCCCACAGTCATTTCCTGCAGCACGCCGCCGTCGATGAGCAATATGTATAATTTTCCCGCCTTTCCATCCTTCCTTAACACTTGCTTCGCGTTCATGCGCGCCGGTCGTACCTCATACTACGCTTGCGTGCAATAATGAATTCTTGTTGCATCGCCACGCGCAGTCGTGCTGATTGGACGGGCCCGCGCCATATCTACACCGCGCGCGACGCACTACGACTGCTTGCGCGCTGGGTGACATGACATCGCCTTCATGCCGATCTCGCATGACGAGCGAGGGCGCCCGGCATCATACCGATAACCTACTCGTGACCGCGACAACCGCCGAGCGACTCCTCGTCCTACTACCTCGGTACCGCGCCTACCGCCGCCCGTCGGCGCGCGGCGCAGCCGTTGCCGGATACTTATACGACTACGCACGGACGAGCAGTTATATTCCCCACATTTCGATGCGCCGCCGCCCCCAATCGACGATTCCCGCCAATTGATGATAGTAGCGGCAGCGCCATGCTATCGCATATTCTCGGATATGTTCTCGTCGGCGGGGACGAGGTAGATCGGCCGGGGCGTGATGCATGCATGCCATGCGCTGCACGGACGCGTCGCGAGCGTGCGGTAGGTTGCTGCGCCGTCGTCGCCATCGCCTCGCGCGCGCGCAAGCACGGATCATTTTGTGGTTAGGTGCACGTATACTCCGGCCCCGCGGCGCTTGTGTTATTCGTCATCGTCGTCGTCATCACCGTATCGTATCGGGCGTCCGCAAGTTTTTCGTTCATTTCATTTGCTTCAATTCGCTCAGTTGCGAGAGTTAGGTGCAAAGGGTAATAGTAAGAAACCATCTAGTAAGCCCAAAAGGAAAGCCCACGAATGGAATTGCTGCGCATTAGATTACTATTATTTTCATCATCATCATCATCATCATCAATATTATTATTATCGATATGTTGAGTTGTTCGCCACAATTACTTAGACGATTACAAATATATGTGCTACGCCGACTAATGCATATATATTGCGCGGCGCGGAGCAGCAGCACTAAAGACGTGTCACAACTAATAACACAGCACTACTACCGTCGTATATATATGGAATGACAGACGATGTAGCTTAATTGATGACGATCGGCGGTTTACTATAGTATGCACGTAGCAAATCGACATGGAAAAATATATAATATAGATATAATGTTGGCAGAAATATACACCCCCCACAAAAGTCATTGCCCCCCCCCCCCCCCCGCCCCTAATCACACGACACGCATGAATCCACTGCCGCGCAAGTATTTGACAATACTATTGAAAATGCCATGCTACCAACCGTACGTACACTCCATAGCCACTGGGTGCATCGTCTTCACTTGGGAAACGTCGGTCATTTTGGGCTTTTGGCGCGGAGAAGTGGGTGATAAAGTGGTACAACAGTTGCAACAATGCCCCATTTTAGCACTGTTTGCGGGTTCGGAGCACATGCACCACGTTTTCTGGCAAGTGTAGGTGCAATTTCTTCCAAGTTCGCCGACATTATAGTGGTGTAATACGACGACTCCGTGTTTTTTTATTGAGTAAGAATGAGTATTTGCGCGAGAGGGCACATGACTATGAGCGCCGTTGGTGTTGGGACCAAATTGCCGCAATTGCAGTTTTGGGAGGTGTGCCAAGAGGCATATCTTCGCGAAACGGTTTCCGATTGAGGCGTACGAGGTCGCGGTGGAAAGCGCATGGCAACAGCGTTTTCATGGGACTTTGTACTGCCCGGACCTTCACGTAGTTCGGAATCGCCATCCACTTGCCAACGTTATTTAAGGGGTCTACGAGCCCAAAAACGTGTTCCCAAACTATGGAGCCCAGTGTTACGTCCCGGAATGGGCACCAAGGTGCAACGCATAGTGCCTCAGACTGGAACCCACTATGGTCTGAAGTAGACTAAAAACTCTGCATTACAGCGTTTCCCCAAATCTGCGCATTTTTGGCTCGCGCTGCGTGGAAATTTCTGGGCACAATGCCTATCTTTCCTCCCACATCTCCCGCGCTGCGCCGTGGCGGTACGTAGTGCATCGGGAGGACTTTGATATGGGCTAACTCCATGGTGAAGCTTGGGCCATATAGCGCGTCGCGTGCTATGCTACAAATGGACTGCGACTTTATGCCCTTTTGTCGAGCATTGACAAAACTGTAGGGGTGGTGGCGCGTGCACGGCTGCGACGCCACGTCATCCCCAAAATGGGACGACATTCCCACAATTTATTCGTTTACTATCACATTATCCGTGCGTAAAAGCGTGGGAGCATGCGCACCCCGCCCGCGTTGAAGATGAAACGCGTGCAATCGCAATACGCAATTTTCTGTTGAAAAGCGGCATTTTTCACCATGCATGAGCGGAAAAAGAGCACTGTAGAAAATGACGCATCAGCGCGACGTTTCGGAGGGTGCGCTGCAACCAAGATCATGGAAGCTAAGCTTCGGTACAAGGATATAAGACTATACGCGGTTTGGGCTATATGCTATAGTGCGCATGTAGCGATGCGCCCGCAGGCAGATTTGTGTAGGGCTAAGCTTTAGTGGGAGGGTGTATATACATGCGATGATAATGCATCGCCAACAAGAAGATTGCTGATGTCGTGAACTTACTGCGCGGCGCGCTGAACGAGTGCACGCGGCGGGGTGCGTAGGTGATTGGGTGGTGCCAATAGGCGTGGAGGGCGTCGATATCGGCGGTGGCTCGTCGGCGGGCGCACGCGCAACAATGTGCGCGCGGCGTGTCGGTGAAAAAGCCCACCGATATGCGTGGCGGCGTGTTGGCATAATGGGCCTCCGCATGCATACCGCAACTACTACTCAGCGGCCGCGGCGCATGTATATATGCCGCGGGGCACCGCCGACGGTCATGGTGCTAAATTCTTACCGCCGTCGCTGGCGTAGTAGGACGGCACTTAGCAAGGCACTCGCATATGCTTGAGGGCGGCGGCGGCACGGAAGCGGCGGCGGCGGGGCAGGCAATAGCAGGCGCGCCCGGCGGCGGCAGGCGTAGTGCTGACGCATGTATCATGCATACCGGTACAGGGTGGTGGTATTCGTACGGACATGGTGGTGGCGGCGAAGGTGCTTTGGTGCGTGTTCGTTTTGGCTGCGTGATATGACATCTATAATTGGGAAATCCGGGGAAATCTGGCATGCTACGTTCATACCAGTCAGAATACAGCCCGTCCCATCAGACCCGGGAACTTAAGCTGGCTTGGGCTGGATTAGTACTGGATTCAGGAATGATCTGGGAATCCCCAGTGACGTAGTGTTTTCCTTTTCTCGTCCTACAAGCGTCTGGATATACGTCTTCATCCCACAGTCATTTCCTGCAGCACGCCGCCGTCGATGAGCAATATGTATAATTTTCCCGCCTTTCCATCCTTCTTAACACTTGCTTCGCGTTCATGCGCGCCGGTCGTACCTCATACTACGCTTGCGTGCAATAATGAATTCTTGTTGCATCGCCACGCGCAGTCGTGCTGATTGGACGGGCCCGCGCCATATCTACACCGCGCGCGACGGCACTACGACTGCTTGCGCGCTGGGTGACATGACATCGCCTTCATCCGATCTCGCATGACGAGCGAGGGCGCCCGGCATCATACCGATAACCTACTCGTGACCGCGACAACCGCCGAGCGACTCCTCGTCCTACTACCTCGGTACCGCGCCTACCGCCGCCCGTCGGCGCGCGGCGCAGCCGTTGCCGGATACTTATACGACTACGCACGGACGAGCAGTTATATTCCCCACATTTCGATGCGCCGCCGCCCCCAATCGACGATTCCCGCCAATTGATGATAGTAGCGGCAGCGCCATGCTATCGCATATTCTCGGATATGTTCTCGTCGGCGGGGACGAGGTAGATCGGCCGGGGCGTGATGCATGCATGCCATGCGCTGCACGGACGCGTCGCGAGCGTGCGGTAGGTTGCTGCGCCGTCCGTCGCCATCGCCTCGCGCGCGCGCAAGCACGGATCATTTTGTGGTTAGGTGCACGTATACTCCGGCCCCGCGGCGCTTGTGTTATTCGTCATCGTCGTCGTCATCACCGTATCGTATCGGGCGTCCGCAAGTTTTTCGTTCATTTCATTTGCTTCAATTCGCTCAGTTGCGAGAGTTAGGTGCAAAGGGTAATAGTAAGAAACCATCTAGTAAGCCCAAAAGGAAAGCCCACGAATGGAATTGCTGCGCATTAGATTACTATTATTTTCATCATCATCATCATCATCATCAATATTATTATTATCGATATGTTGAATTGTTCGCCACAATTACTTAGACGATTACAAAGATATGTGCTACGCCGACTAATGCATATATATTGCGCGGCGCGGAGCAGCAGCACTAAAGACGTGTCACAACTAATAACGCAGCACTACTA